>JAXGGA010013751.1:0-34193 GCA_038373865.1 Uloborus plumipes
CTCAAAAATTAACATCACCTCAATCGTGAAACGGTGCTAAATAAAGTTATCGCTGAAAACTATTTTAAGTCTTTTAGTTTGGCAACAGTTTGACAACGTCGCCTAGCAACAAGGTAATAAGACTCGTGTTCTGAAGATGAGGAACTTGTTCAATGGGTGATCATAAGCGTAGCGTCGGGGGGGCACGTGCCCCCCAACTTGATGGATACTTAAAATTTAGAACCTGAAATTTTGCAAAATCAAACGAACATCATAATCAGAGTGTCATTTAGTTTTTTTTTCATTTATTTTATTTAAGTATAAAACCAGCATGTTTGAAGCGGGGGGGGGGGGGGGGCAAGGGGGAATATAGGTCCACTGTCAAAATTTTCAATGTTTGGCACTTTATTTTTTTCGAAACAGGGAGACGAAAATTAGCAGAAAGATTATTTCCGTTTTCGTCATCAGTTACCCACTAGTGCAACGAGAATTACCGACGAGAAGGAATTTTTTTAGTCAAAACCGTTTTTAGGATTGTCAATAATGTTAAATGCAAGGCTCTGAGGGTTGCCCCCCCTCCCACCCTGTGAGTCAGATTTTATCCTGACCTTCTCCATACTTGTTGTATTACTGAAATAATAATTCGGAGAAGTGTGGAATCATAAATCATGCTATTTTTTATAATGCAATGAGAAGCAAAAGGTATGTAAATGGAAAAATTCGAGTTTTGAGTAAACGCGATTAAAGATCAGACCTTAGGTAGGCTTTCATTGGAAAAAGTTTTCTGAGTCATGCTATAGATCAGCATTTATCAGGGCTACTAGTATCATCTCGTACTACAAAACAAATCAGAGATTCTGCTACCATTTACTTTAGTTGTCTCAAAATTTTTAATTGTCGCATTTACATCCCTTGCTTCCCCATTGCTTCTGACTGCCTGATATGAACCTTTTACACGCCTAAATTTTATAATTTTATATTACTGCTCATTACCGCGGCGTACGCAGACAAGTTGTTTCGGAGGAAGGGGGTTGAGCCGAGACTCTTAGAGATGGGGGGGGGGGCACCTCATAAAATGTAGCTAAGGGAAGTAAATGATTCAAATTTGTGATATCAATATTAATTTAATATGATAAAAGTACATCATTATTCCATTTTTAATCGTTATAGTTGCTATAAAAACGTAACAGCGTTTTGATGAAAACAGAAAATAATAATTTAAAAAAGTTTGAAATTTTTCTTTACTGACGGAGAATCACATGCTTGCAATATTTTGGAAAAGTTGTACTTTAATATAGTTAATATTATTATTGTTCTTAATACTGGGTTTCAATCACATTTGTTTAAATATAATTAAAATAGTTTTATGAATGAACAAGCATTAATCGGTGTTTTTGAAACATATTTGCAATAAAAACGTAGAAAATTGAATTGCGCAAAATAATTATAGACGTGACATACAGTATAAAATAGACGAGTCAAAACTTTTAAAAAAAAATCACATTTCGTATTATCTTTTAATTTTGTCTTATACTTAATTATTTAGTCTGAAAACTCTTTCTGAGGTTGCGACTTTAAAATGAAAGAGAGGGGAGCAAAATATTAAAGCTGAAATGCAAAACATGCGTTTTGAAAACTTCGTAGGGGCTGCAGCCCTATTAGCCCATTCCCTGAGTAGGCCACTGGCTTATTATATTAAAAAATAATTTGTACTAAAATATACTTTTTTCAAAAATCTGGCTCATTCTAAGAGAGAGAAAGATACAGAGGGGAGAAAGACAAAAGACGATCTCTTTATCTTAGGCAATGCAGTGAAAGTAATTTTTTTTTTTTTTTTTAATGTGGATTTTAGCACTGAATTGATTTTTTTATCTTCCCAAACAAAAAATTTCAATTTTTAAGGGGTTTTTTCGAGCATTTGTCAGTTATAATCATATCAAAGAGAAATTAAATACGAAACGCAGGCTAATAACTAAAAAAATGCATAACAAAGAAAAATAGATAATTTATTCATGTTTAAAAACTATTTTAAATTTCGTAATTTGTGTAGTACTTAGGTACATTGTTCTTAGAAGCTATGACGAACTTTAGAATACTTATGCTTTCACTTATGATCGTCTTCAATACTTTTTTTCTTTCCAAAACTTACTTTTGAATCTTTTCAACTTTTCTATTTTTTTCTTTCTTTTTTTCCTTTTTTTTTATTGATATAATTTTAATTTATTTCGTTGTTTGCTATTTTTTGCTCCAATTGTGCTTTCATAATTTTGATGAGTACGTTTTAAATGACTATTTTTTCTTTTTCATTGACTTTATACTTTTTTTTTTTTTTTTTGCAAAGAGTGATCTATTTCTTCCTATATTGGATATCAAGTTAGGTCACTAGGGGCAAAGGCAGTGTTTCTAACTGCTATTGAAAGATTTTCCCTTGAAATAACTTCGTTGAATATGCATTTCAGAAATTTTTCAGATTTAGTATGTTATCCCCTCCCTCTTCTCTCTCGTTCTTATTCCTTGTTGATTATAATGTCAATGTCAGCGATTTGTGAAAGCACAAGCCATTTTTATTTCGATGCAACAAAGTATGAAACATTTTTAAGAGGTTTTTGTTTGCTTCGTTTTTCCTCACATTTTTAGTCTCAACTACTTCATATAAAACCTCAAAATGCAGAATTTCACACTTATTTCTCAAAAAACTTCCCGGGGGAAGTTTTTTGCCCGATTGTGCGTGCAATTCATCGGAACAGTAAAACCGAATATTTTTCTTACGAAAAAGCTAGGTGAAAATTTTGGGAAGGGGGTGGGTCAAAAGCTCCATCTGCACTTCTGAAATTTTTGACCTGTGCCCCCCAAAACTTTTGGTCACGCTGCGCCTATGTGGGTGATCACTTAATATTTTTCCTGGCTTCCAAAATCAATCTTGACGCACACATAATTTTTTTTAAATCTCTTAAATGAAGCAAATTCCCGAAGTTAATGCACCCTAAAACAATTAATTTAAAGAATAGGCTTTCACTAAAAGGCAAAACGGCCCAGTAGCAAAATCAGCCCAATGCAGATACAAAACATTTCATAAGAAATTATTTGATTGGGGGGAGGGGCTGTGCGGTCACAGGGCCGGACAAACTCTGCACCCCTGTCTGGTGCGGAAAAATTTTAGATTAATATTTTGGATAGAAAATCTAAAATAACGTTTCAAAAAAAAAAAAAAATGATTTGGCTGTTGCAACATAACTAAATAGAAAATAATTCTAGGAGTTAACTCTTTACCCTCGCGCTAACGCTTCTAAAATTTTGTTTTGTGGTACATTTTTTCTTTTTTTTTTTTTTAATTATCTAATTTATACCTATTTATTCAGATCAGTAAAATAATTGTCAAAACTAAAAGACTAAATAGAAAAAATTAAAAGTAGAAAGAAAAGAAAAATAAGAAAATGATTCGGCACCTTTTTTAATCTCGAAAGGATTTTTAAAATGTTAATAAAGTCGAACCTTGCTAAAACGAACTCCAAGAGATCTAATCCGTCTCGACCGCAATTTGTCTTAGAGTGCTTTTCCACTTGATTACACGACAACGACGAAAGTCGGACGATAAATACGGAGTCGTGCCGTCTAAAGCACTGTTTTTCCACTCAATATCGTATGTCCGAACGGGTCATTTTCCACCGCATTTCGTTTCGAGACATCAGTGTACTCGCCAAGGCCGTATCCAGAAAAAAATTTCGGGAGGGGCCCAGTTTCGCACATTGCCCAAACACACATACATTTTTGTGTGTGCTATGAGTCTAATTTCTAGCTGACAGCCCCCCCCCCCCCCCACGATGTTTGATGTGTGTGTTTTTTTCCATTTCTTTATTATTATTTTCTTGAACTGACTTTTATTGGAGATAGAGAGAAATGCAATGAGAACTTTTTTTCGTGGAGTAGAATATGCGTAATTTTAGAGGGTCCGGGGCTTCCTCCCCCGGGTAAATTTTTGAAAAAAAGTTTTAAAATTCTGCATTTTGAGGCCTTATGTGGGGGAATTGGCACTTCAAAAACATGTTGGAAAAGTAGGCAAACAACAATCTCATAAATTTTCTGCATTCTTTTGCAAATTAAGATTAATCAAAGCATAAAAAAATTTTTAGTTTAACAAACGATTAACATTAAGCGACAGAGAGGAAGGAGAAAAGATTAACACATTATCACTTGCTTACATCGGTTTTCGCAATAGTTACATAGTAGTTTTTGATCAGTTCCCCAACTCACCGACAAACACAGCACTTTGTAACAAAAAATAACCAATAGTATAAAACACATAAAATTCTTTGAAAGAAATAGTGAAGAGATTTTAAAAAAATAATTAACGAGAGAGTAACATTCTGGCCATTTAGTTAATTCATAGTTTAATTATTTGATAAGAAATAGGATTGAAGCACTTTTGAAGGAGTTTCAAAAAGGTATTTAATCATTTTCAAAAACTCTAGAACAGTTAAAATTCTTTAAAACATTTCATTTGCACTTTC
This sequence comes from Uloborus plumipes, assembly GCA_038373865.1. Classification (NCBI taxonomy): domain Eukaryota; kingdom Metazoa; phylum Arthropoda; class Arachnida; order Araneae; family Uloboridae; genus Uloborus; species Uloborus plumipes. Next base: position 4,488 of record JAXGGA010013751.1, read on the forward strand.
CAGTCTGTGACGTTTTAATAGTTAATTGGACAGTGTTACGAAATTGTTAAAACTTTGAAAGACACATCTTTTAAAGATTAAAAATAGATATTAAAAAATACTTGTAACGACAATTTCTTTTTCAATCACTAGTACTGCAGAAAACGAAAAAGAATACAGGCAGGGTTGTATTTTTTTTTTTTTTTTCGTGCTTAACATATTAATAAAGGAATCAATTACAAAGTAACTTCTAAAATACTGAATTAGATATTTAATGAATAGTCAGAAATGAAGCATGTGAGTCACAAAAAAATATTGTTACAAATCTTGTAAATAGTTGTTGTTTTTCCTGCCTTGCATCATTTTCATTAGTTTTGGTTTTATCTGACGTCATGTTGCAAAAGTATCTGAAGATATCACTTTTATCACTTGTATACCGGCCCCGTAACACTTTGTAGTTTTTACACTTGCCCTAACTTTAATAAGCGTGAAGAAATTTTCGCTCGGAGTGGTGTTTTTCTTTTTATTTCTAGCGTTTTCTTGAATGAATTGTTTAAAGTTATGAATGATTTGGAATATTCCAGATATTACTAGAAAGTTGTCGGGAATTCTTTCCGTGTATAAATAGCTGGCCTTGAACACAAGTCAGTCAGTTGTTTTCAGATTTGATTCTGGTGACTCGTTTTATTCGCTATTCGCTTGGGCGAATGTTTGTTTTGCTTTTGTAATTGCTTAATTACTGTTCACGTTTGATACGTGGTGCTGAGTTACTGTTGAGAGTACAGTGTACTGTTTTGCTACCTAATTGCTGGATGTTTAGCAATTGTTTCCTGCTCATATTGTAAATAGTGTAAATACTTGTAAATAAATTTATAGTTACTTCCTCAAGATTGGAATGCTCATTTGAAGAAAGTTGAAGGTGCTACGGACTCGTTACAAATTTGGCGCCCAACGTGGGGCATCTTCAAGGACTTTCTTGGAATTATCTGTGAACTTAGACTTTTTTTCTTCCTAAGGACTTTTTGACTTCGGAATTTTATGGTGATCACTCGAGCAATGGAGGAACAACTAAACAAACTCCTTGATGCTATCAACGCTGTTAAAAGTGACATGACTGCGAATCAAGAACAATTAAAGAATGATATGGCGATTATGGCTACTAATCAAGAACAATTAAAGAGTGATTTAACCGCTAGCATAACTTCAAGTCAAGAAGAAATCAAGAATGATATGGCGACTCTGTCTACTAATCAAGAACAATTAAAGAGTGATTTAACCGCGAGCATAACTTCAAGTCAAGAAGAAATTAAGTGCGATCTAACGTCGATGAAAAGTTTGGTGGAAAATAAATTTGCCAATATGGAAAATAAAGTGGAGGCTATAGAAGAAAAAGTTGACAGCGTTGAGAATCGAATCACCACAGTAGAAAACCATGTGGAAAAGAAAATTAAAGAACTTGAATCAAAGTTATCAGCATCCTGCAACCACTCAGACGGTGTTGAGAATCGAATCACCACAGTAGAGAATCACGTGGAAAAGAAAATTAAAGAACTTGAATCAAAGTTATCAGCATCCTACAACAACTCAAGTGACTGTGTAGCTGCAGCTGGGACTTCTCGTCCATCCATTAAACTGGCCACATTTGACGGGAAGACCTCGTGGAATATTTACAAGAAGCAGTTTCTCATCGTTGCAGAAGCAAACTCCTGGGACTCTTCCACGAAAGCCTGTCAACTTGCAGCCTCGCTGAGAGGGGATGCAGCTGATATACTACAGACCTTCCCAGAGGACAAGCACCATGACTTCGAAGCCTTATCATCGGCCTTGGAGCTTCGCTTTGGCGAATCCTGCCAAAAAGAATTCAGCCAACTTCAGCTCAAATCCCGACTCCAGAGGGCTGGAGAGACTTTGCAAGTTTTTGCAGCAGACGTTGAGAGGCTTTCCCATCTCGCCTTCTCGGACTGTCCTTCGGGTGTTCGCGATAACCTGGCCCTGAACTACTTCATAGATGGAGTGCGAAATCCAGAGGTGCAGACGGCTCTCCGGATGGCGGACATTAAGGATCTTAAATCCGGTCTGGTTTACGCAATGAAGTTCGAGGCTGCACAGCAAATGTCCCGCAAAAATCGCCATTCGACCAGGGGCGTGGAAGTGAGTGCCCAAGATTTGAACTCAACTCGTCTCTCGGACATTGAGCGACAGGTCAAGGAGATCCTGAAGAAGATTACGGCTCGTAAAGACCAAAGTAGACAACCACTGAAGTGCTGGAAATGTGGCGGTGAGGGCCACGTACGAAAGAACTGCGAAGCTCGCCAAGAAAAGAAGAAGTCTCCCAAAGTTTTCCAGATTTCCCCAAGAAGTGGCGGCTGCAACGGACTCTTCATTTACGCTTATGTGAATGGGTTTCCCTGTGAAATGATTGTGGACACAGGAGCCAACGTTACCATTATTAAGACTGATGTGGCTCGTCAATTTGGACTCAAGATCTTGTGGACGCCGCCATGCGTTACTCTCCAAACTGTGACAGGTGACAAAATCGAGATTGAAGGAAAAGTGAACTTAGAAATAATTAGAGTCCTATATGAATACGTAGTATTCAGAGTACGGACAACAGGGTATCACTTTTCTATTGGTGGATGCATTGTTGAGTCCGCCGCAGGCTATGTCGCTTTTTCTCTCGTAGCTTTAACATGGAGCGGCCGATAGTAGTGTAAAAAAACATTTTTTTCGGATAATTAAAGGCTAGTAAAACTTTTTTAATGCTTATATTACTATTCTATAATGTCTAAGCTATACGTATGTAGCTTTACTTTAGAGATTCTACTGGTATTTCTTTAATTATAACGTAGTTAAAATAGAAACATGCTTCCCGGTGTGTTATTTACCATTCTAATACATCATTTTGGTATATTATTCTTACTTTTTCTCTTTGAACCGATAGTTACGATGATAAACTTATTGAAAAACATTACTTTGAGCTAAGGGAAAGTTTAAATTGTGTGAAATTAATTTATTTTCACGAACGCTCTTGTCTTTGCTTTGGCGCGGTCTGTTCATGCTTGGCGACGAGTGGAAATTGGGAAGTAAGCGAGCATAAACATTTTGTGATGTGTGTTCTAAACGTTGTTGCGGTTTTTTTTTTTTTTTTTTTTTTTTCTTGTTCTAATGAATGCCAGCTGATTCTGAAACCCAATTCAAGTAAGAATTTCGTTACGATTATTACTTTTCCTGTTTACTTCATTGATCAAAATGAATATTTAACCAATTTTAATGTCCCTGAGCGACGAATTGTCTAAGTTGAATTTTTTCTGTGCAACATATTCAAGTACTTGGTGCCGGATTGTTTTTTTTTTCTTTTGAAAATATGTGTGGATGAAAGCACATTCTTTTGAAATTGCAGAATTATCAATGTTTGCTTCTGTGTGCTTTATCAAAAATTCCAATGGTGAAACTAGCAATGACCACATGAATTTACTGTAGCATTTGCGTTTGATAAGAAACACATCGCTTTGATTAAAATTCAGATTTCATTTTTCTATTTCAAAAAATAAGAATTTGCATCAAAACCTGTGACAATTTATGTTTCAGTGTGAGAATTAGTATTTTTCTTGTTTATTTCACAGGCAGAAATGTATTTATTCATCAATTTGAATGTTCCTAGAAACTATAAAACTCCAAAAGTCTCTTCATACAATGAATTTTAAGAAAAATGATGTCATGTTAAGTATTTAGCAAAATTGGTGAACAGCGAAAAATATTTATATGAATTTTTAATGCTTGCTACTTTGTTTTGAAGACATTTCATAGTTTGTGAAATGTTTATTACTTTATATTTGTAAAATCATTGAAAACTTGAGTTTTTATGAGAGAATCTATTTTTTATTTAAAATAACTATGAGCTTTGGTAAAACGCATTTTATCCCATAGCAGTGATTTCCAAAGTCTAACCCGCCATGTTGCGAGCAAAATACAATTGGTTCATTTAACTATTTTTTCTAATATGTTTATGCTTTTGTTTGTTTGCTTTTTCTGTGTAATTATTTATTCATGTTCTGTATATTTTTAGAGCTCTAGTATTCATTACACAACATTATTATTGTGAGCTATGAAAATAAAAATTTATTCAAAACTCAATTAGGAATCAAAATGCTATCACCTTACTTCTACAATCTTCTGTTTATATATGAATCCGAAAGGCTAATTTCGCATTCGATTTTAAAAATAAATGTCATACATAACATACCACAATATAATATGTCATATAAAATATTATTTTAAGCTTAGAGATGTGTGTTAAAATCAAAGTTCTTGGAAGTTTTACTGACGTTTTTAATTAAAATATTGTTACTCGTCCTTCAATTTTATTATTTTTTACGTTTTAGCAGTGTAGCACCACGGACCCCCCTGGCATAGGCTCAAGGACCCCTGGGGTCAGCGGACTCATATTATGGGAAACTCTGCCCCAGGGTATTGAAATAAATATTTGAAAGAGTAAAGGTATGTACAAACTTGCATTGTTGTAAGCTGCGGCATTTATATACTTAATACTGTGCTTTTTTTTTGTAAACATTCTGGTTTGCAGAAGTAGGAGTTGAATATTTTTAATTTCCTGCAAAGAATTTCTTGCTCTTTTATTGATTGTTGAACTTTTAAAGTGTGCACAGCACAATTATTCCATTCTTTATTACATTATAGGATGAAATGTAGTTTTTCAGAAAATGATCTCTCAATAAATACAGAAAAATAGTGATAATTTATTTTTAGAGTGGCATAAAGATGATTGAAATAAAATTTTGTTGCCCTTAAAAATTTCATCCTGGGCAGATCCTAATTACTCCACAGGCGGCTAGTGCATCAAAAAAGTGGGGGTAGGGGGGGGGGCGTAAAAATGAGGAAGGGGGCCAGCATCTTTATTACTGCCTTTTTCTATTGCAACTATTCGACTACATTATTGATTTTTAATTTTTTCTGAATAAATGATCTCTAAAATATGACAAATACAGACACAAAAGTCAAGATGGATGACCACCGTCGACTCCATTTGTACGAAATGACATGAAAAAAAGACTATTTTTGGAATAATCAGCTTTAACCCCTTCCAGGCTCATTTTATTTCGGGATTACGGATAAAAAAATGTCAATTTTTTTTATGCTTATTTTCACACAAACATATCTTTTTAAACATAATAGCATGATTCGCATGCAACATTTCACACAAATAAATGTAAAAATATCTATTTAAATAAATGAGTAATTTCGGGATTACGGATTGAAAAATGTCAATTTTTTATGCTTATTTTCATACATACATATCTTTTTAAACATAATAGCATCATTCGCATGCAACATTTCCTAAAAATAAATGTAAAAATATCTATTTAAATAAATGAGTATTTACCTGCAAAGTTGGCTTTCTGTATGGCAGAAATCATTATACTTTGGATTCTGCGCCTACTCTTACCTTAAATCTACAGCTCAAAACACTGTATAGTTATGTTATCTAGTAGCAATAATAGTAAATAAAAGCATCCGAAACCATAAAAGGGACATGTGAAATAATTCTTGAAAGACTGGTTGTGCAGTGTTAATTTTCACCGTGCCCGAGCTACACTCGGGATGAGCCAGAATGGAACATTTCGCTTGCCCGAGTCCAGCTCGGGATAAGCTGGGAAGGGGTTAATTTTCGTGGAATAAATCAATCGACTGAGCAAAAAATTCTTTTTTCAACTGATTATTACTTAATAACTCTAAGAAGTGAGGGGGCAAGGTCTCTTTACTTTTGGAAGTGAGGGGGCAGTGGCCCCCTGTGCGAGTGCGAGCCGCCTATGGATTACTCAATAAGCCAATTAGGCCATGGCCTATGGCCACAACAATTTAGGGGCCTCCAAATATCTAAAATTGTGCTATTCATTGGCTAAAAATTTTTTATTCCACACGTAAGAATTGTAAAGCTTGAGTATAGGGGCCCAAAGAAGAATTCGGCCTCAGGCCCCGTGATGTCTTAATCCAACCCTGACCCTGAAATATTTCCTGTGCCCTGTTTTCTTTTAAGAAAAAACGAGGCACATTAAATATTTTTATGTGCCTTTAATGCTTGCTGGTAGTTTTAATGGAATTTAGAGGAAAGAAACCATTTAGTATGATTTTCCATCAAATATTGTTTAGTTTATGTATGTAAAATCATTATGAAAATGAATTTTATTGTTAAATTATTTATGCATAGGCTATTGGCATGGAAATCCCATCTCGGTGAACAACAGAACATCTATTGCCATGGTTTGCTGGATGTACATCAAGGACTAATCGTGACGACACAGATTGCATAGTGTAACTTGATTCGTGTAACTTAAGCTACAGATTCGGTACTGGGCCCATGCCCCATGCTTTTATCTGAATCAAAAGTATTAGCTTGCCTCAAAAAATTATAGCCGCACTATCCTGTCTTGGTACTCTGTATTTTATTTTGATAGCTCATGAAGAAATTGGTTAGGGTGTTTTTTTTGATTGCATGAAAATGTAGGAAATTCTGAAAATTAAATAAAGTTTAGGCATACTTAAAGCAAAAAATGACGACTTGTCATCCTAAAGCCCATACTTCCGTTGCATTGAAAAGAGGGTTTCTTGAAACTCGAAACAAGTATCTGAAGTTATTTGTAAATTTTGTGCAATAAAGTGTTGATCAATCTTACTTTAATAAAGATTTTTAATGTTGTAATATTTGTGCCAGTGAACTGACTCTACTCTACGTATTGCACAAATAAATTTTCTTCATACTAAATTGTTTTAGAAATATCTGTTAATATAAGTTATAAACATTTTTTCCAACAAAAATTGAATTTATTTAAAAGTCGTATTGGTGCTCTGAATGGTTTTGACTTTGTCTACTAAACTTTTATCCAGTATTGTTTTGATGTGTAAACATAGTTGAAAATTTTTGTATGATGTATAATGCAGAGAAATAAATATAAAATAATAGATACAGTTCTTTGTCATTCCTATGTGTTCAAAATTTGTAATACCTTAAGTTACACCCCCCCCCCCCCCAACACTAAATTAATTGCTGAATATTTTTACATACATCTGATTGAAAATGAAAATTACCACTTCTTAAAATAATTTCAGTTCTCAACTTAATACAAATTGATCTTTGAACCATAAGTGCCCGCTGAGCGACTGAAATGCCTAGGGGAGGGGGAGAAAGGTTACCTTGTTTAAACCTTCTATATGCTTCTTATACAGTAGTTTCCGCTTAATGTGATCACAGTTTATTTTTTTCATACTCACTTGGGCTCCAGAGTTTATTCATTTGTAAGAATGTCAAAATTATCACATTGCTTAATGTTATCAGGTTTCTAAAATAGAAATGTTTTTTTTTTTTTTTTTAATGATCAGACAACACTTTCGTCTGTTAGATTTTTTTTACAAAAAATCTGTATTATATCTTACATTTTGAGAGTTTTTGAGTCTGGGAAAACTGATCAAAGTATCACTGCAACTTCTACGTTAATCAAAAACTTACTAGATATTTACACAAAAACAAACTGATATTGGAGCCTTGTAGTTGATTCACATGAATTAAATTTACAAAATTGTAACAGGATAATATTATGACAGTATTACACACATGAAAATAAGATAAGAGTTTATTCGTTCTATTTTTAAACTCAAAATGTGTTTTTTATTTTTTTTAAAACTTAATTTAGAAATTTTTTCTGAATACTAGTCAGTTGTTAATTTATGAAAATCACATTCTCTGGAAGTGATCACATTATTGAGTGGATACTATTTCATTAATTACTCTTTCAAATTTCTTCCTACTCATATTTTAATTTTATTTTTTGTTCAACTGTGAAATATTTAAGAGATTGAAACTTAGATTAAAAAAATAAATAACTTTTTTTTTTTTTTTTTTTAGCTTTTGATATCAAGAACGAAATATTGTTGTACTCAAAAATCTTCCTGATGGTAAACTTAATAATAAAACAAAAACGCGCGATGAATTTATTTACTAGTTAGTATTCAGTCACCTACTATTTTTATTTCTTCCTTTTCTTTGGATCAATTAAATACAAATACAGTTTTTAGCTGTTTTAAAACCTTAAGAGTATCATTACATTGGAACACTAATCGTTTTTCAGAGGTTTGAGTTCGAGGAAATACTTTTTAAATACAGCGTTTGTGACAATTTTTTAGAAATGAAACCCTTGGGCGAGTACGAAGCCAAACTTGCAGCTTCACGGCAACCCCGTTTCTGCTTGTAACCGGTTGTCCTATTCGAACTCGGCTGTTGTCGCTACTCTGAATACTACGTATTCATATAGGACTCTAGAAATAATGTTCGGAAGCGCCACTTACCATCACACGGCATTCGTCGCTGACATTACAGATCCCTTCATTCTCGGACTGGACTTTTTGAGAAAATTTGATTTTTCTATCGACTTTAAAAATAATGAGCTGCACTCGACGAGGGAAGACATAGCAATTTTCAACACCGAAAATAACTTAAAATCCGCTCATCAAATAATAGCCCAAACAGATTTATCGATTCCCTCTAGATCAGAAGTACTAATACCTGGCTCCCTCAAGGAAAACAACAGCTTTAAATTCGGCCTCATTGAATATCCTAACCAGAATAATAGCCCAAAAGGAGTACTGGTAGCCGCTACGCTTGTGGACCTTTCAAGGAATGCAGTTCCTGTGAGAGTCGCCAATGTAAGGGAAAGACCGAGGAATATTAAGAAAGGAGAAGTGTTGGCAACTTGTACTCCCGTAAACTGCATCATCAGAAGAATTGATTCCTCCGAGACTGTGTCTTCCGAGTCCTTGACTTCGAAATTAATTGGGAGTGCAGCATTATCGAAGGATCAAAGATACGCTGCGGAAAAATTGGTGGACGACTTCAAGCAGGTGTTTTCATCTACATCCGAAGATGTTGGTCGCACGAGTTTAACGCAGTATAGGATCGACACTGGAGATCATCCCCCTATCAAGCAGCATCCAAGACGACTACCGTTCGCCAAGAAGGAAGAGGTTGAGATCCTCTTGAAAGAGATGCAGGAGAATGACATCATCGAACCCTCATCCAGTCCTTGGGCATCCCCTATCGTCTTGGTCCGAAAGAAAGACGGCTCCACCAGATTTTGTGTTGATTACCGACGCCTGAATGACATCACCAAAAAAGACAGTTACCCTCTTCCACGGATCGATGACACTCTGGACACCCTTTCCGGACACAAGTGGTTTTCGACCCTGGATTTAAAGAGCGGCTACTGGCAGGTGGAGATACACCCCGACGACCGAGAGAAGACGGCGTTTACAACCGGACAAGGCTTGTGGCAGTTTAAAGTGATGCCCTTCGGCCTCTGCAATGCACCAGCCACGTTCGAGCGTCTTATGGAATCAGTGCTACGAGGACTCTCTTATGAATCCTGTCTTGTCTACTTGGACGACATCATCATCATAGGACGCAGTTTTGAGGAACATTTGGCTAATCTTAGGAAGGTGCTGCAGAAGCTTAAGGAAGCCAACCTGAAGTTAAGCCCGTCCAAATGTAATTTGTTCCGCCGTGAGGTGAACTACCTTGGTCACATTATTTCTTCTGAGGGTGTAAGAACAGATCCAGATAAGGTATCTGCAGTCAAGAATTGGAGCCGCCCCGAAAATGTCCATCAGCTGCGAAGTTTCCTGGGGCTCTGCACGTACTACAGGAAGTTTGTGAAGGGTTTTTCCAACATTGCACGACCTTTGCATAAGCTGACGGAGAGCAAACAAAAATTTGAATGGTCCAAAGAATGCGAGGATGCATTTCTACAGCTGAAGGAGGCTTTGACATCAACGCCTATTCTCTCTTATCCTCAGCCTGAAAAATCCTTCATACTTGACACTGATGCGAGCCACGAGAGCGTTGGAGCTGTTTTATCTCAAGAAATAGACGGTAACGAACATGTCATCGCCTACTGGAGCAAATGCTTATCCAAGTCGGAGCGAAATTATTGTGTCACGAGAAAGGAATTGCTCGCCATAGTTAAAGCTGTAGAACATTTCCATCATTACCTCTACGGCCGTAAATTCCTGCTCCGGACTGATCATGCTTCTTTAACTTGGCTTTTGAATTTCAAGAATCCAGAGGGCCAGGTAGCCAGGTGGATACAGCGGCTCCAGGAATATGACATCGAGATTAAGCACCGAAAAGGTTTGTCACACGGTAATGCTGACGCATTATCAAGAAGACCTTGTTCCGAGAACTGCCATTATTGCTCCCGAATAGAGAAACAGTACGGGACGACAATCCCTACTGCCTGTCAAGTTACTGCTACATCAACATCTTCAGATCCTGAGCCATGGAGTGACGACCAAGTAAGAAAAGATCAGCTTGAAGACCCAGACCTAAAGCCTATCATAGAGTTAATGGAAAAGGACAGTCGGCGACCTAGTTGGCAAGACGTTTCTATCTACAGTCCTGCAACGAAAAGATACTGGGCTCTATGGAAATCTCTCCAGCTGCGGAATGGCGTCCTGTATCGGAAATGGGAATCTGACGATGGTAAAGCATTCAAATGGCAGTTACTCCTTCCCAGATCAAGAATTCCAGACGTTCTAAAGGAATTGCACAGTAGTCCGACTGGAGGACACTTTGGTATCTTGAAAACCCTCCACAAGGTTCGAGAGCGCTTCTTCTGGAGCAAGACGAAGGATGACGTAGAGAAGTGGTGTCATTCTTGTGACGCCTGTGCTGCCCGTAAAGGACCGAAGAGAAGAAGCCGCGGGAAGCTACATCTTTACAACGTAGGAGCTCCTTTCGAACGAATCGGGATCGACATTCTTGGTCCTCTACCGAAAACTACTGATGGGAACAAATACATCCTCGTTGCCATTGACTATTTCACCAAATGGCCCGAAGCATATTCCATTCCGGATCAAGAAGCTACCACTGTAGCAGAGACTCTAGTCCAGCATTGGATCTCGAGATATGGGACCCCTTTGCAGATCCATTCCGATCAGGGAAGAAACTTCATCTCTGCTGTGTTTAAGGGCCTATGTGATATCCTCAAAATTGAGAAAACTCGAACGACACCACTACACCCACAATCGGACGGCATGGTGGAGAGATTCAACAGGACAATCCTTAATAATCTCTCGCTTATGGTCTCCAAAAATCAACAGGATTGGGACAAGAAACTTCCTCTGTTTCTGCTGGCCTACCGCAGTGCTGTCCACGAGACCACCGGATATTCCCCATCACAGATGCTCTTCGGCCGAGAGCTTCGGCTACCTTGTGATCTCGTCTTCGGTCTCCCTCCAGATGCGCCTTCATCGCCTGAGGAGTACGTCCAGGATCTCCAGGCCCGGTTGGAAGACGTTCATCACTTCGCACGGGAGCGAATCAACATCGCAACGGAGAAGATGAAGACCCGATACGACACAAGGTCCACTGGTCATGACTTTCAAGAAGGTGACAAAGTATGGCTATGGAATCCCATCCGACGTAAAGGTCTGTCACCCAAATTGCAGTCGCATTGGGATGGACCTTACACAGTTCTCCACCGGCTGAACGACGTCGTAGTGAGGATCCAGAAGTCATCACATTCAAAACCTAGGGTTGTCCATTATGATCGGCTAGCCCCATACTATGGCCATAGTTCGTAAAGTAAATCTAAAGCTACCATGGTAATTTGTTTGTAAATTTTGTAAATAACTTTCGCCTTTAATTGTTTGGAATATTACTTTATCAATGTTATTATTTCTTTCATGTTCTCATTGTTATTGTTTATCATGTTTATGATTGGTCATCATGTAATGTGTGCATCTGTAAGTCTTCCCTTGCTTCCTTTCTGGGGATTGTACTGCCCGGGACGTGCAGTCCTTGGGAAGGGGGCAATGTTACAAATCTTGTAAATAGTTGTTGTTTTTCCTGCCTTGCATCATTTTCATTAGTTTTGGTTTTATCTGACGTCATGTTGCAAAAGTATCTGAAGATATCACTTTTATCACTTGTATACCGGCCCCGTAACACTTTGTAGTTTTTACACTTGCCCTAACTTTAATAAGCGTGAAGAAATTTTCGCTCGGAGTGGTGTTTTTCTTTTTATTTCTAGCGTTTTCTTGAATGAATTGTTTAAAGTTATGAATGAAACAAAATATTCCGGGTTTTTCTAGAATAGTGTGGACGTTTCTTGCTGTGTATAAATAGCTGGCCTTGAACACAAGTCAGTCAGTTGTTTTCAGATTTGATTCTGGTGACTCGTTTTATTCGCTATTCGCTTGGGCGAATGTTTGTTTTGCTTTTGTAATTGCTTAATTACTGTTCACGTTAGATACGTGGTGCTGAATTACTGTTGAGAGTACAGTGTAGTGTTTGCTGCCTAATTGCTGATGTTTAGCAATTGTTTTCTGCTCTTATTGTAAATAGTGTAAATACTTGTAAATAAATTTATAGTTACTTCCTCAAGATCGGAATGCTCATTTGAAGAAAGTTGAAGGTGCTACGGACTCGTTACAATATTTTTGAAAGTATGCTACAAAAATGCTGGAATATGATTTTTGCATTACGCAGAATATTTTTTTTAATCAAGGAGCTGAGTTTCGCGCAACTTGATGCCCACCTACCCTCCATTTGTGTTAGAAACTTTAAAATTCAAGGTTTACAGCTACATTTAACAAAGTTTTCAAGGTTTTTAAGCATTTGTAAATGGAATTTTTTTTAAAGTAACTTTTGTCTAAGATTGGTGAGCGTCCAACCAAGCAGAGGGTCTTCGAACGTATCCGTTTTTGTGTGGTCTTGTTGATTGAAGACATGTTTAGCTATTAAAATCCCTCGAGGATTACAAATGCTTATAAATGGGGACCAACAAAGTACCCTCTTAATTGAATCAGGGCGCTGAGAAGCAATCTCAGCCTAGTCGGAAATTAGGGCCCGGCGATTAGGGGGTAAGAATCTGAGTGGTGTAAGTTTTATAAGTTTTAAGGGGGAGTGAAGGGGGGCGCCAATCAAACATACAAGTAGCTTGCCTTGAGCCTGAATTGATTTGGGAAAGAGAGCTGGAAGTGCTATTGAGTGTCTTGTTTTCAAGTTTGTTTTGCAGCTAATGAGAATTTGAATTGTCTTTTATTTTCGTGCTTCTTTAAATTTTCACTAATTTAATAGAAAAAAGGAAAAAAAAAACTTTTTTTTGCCATTTGAATTTGAAAAAAAAAGAAAACTTTTTTTTTGTTTGACATTATAAAACATTTCGGGTTTCGGGGGGGGGGGCTCGGGCCCGTCGGGCCCCCCCTCTGGATACGGCCTTGGTACTCGCAAGACGCACGTATATCATTATAGCTCCTCAATTTAACAAAACATGACTGTTATATTTATTTTTCCTCCGCAGAAAAAGAAAAGAAAGAAAAAAACGATATTGGTTGCATAATATTTACAGCTTTATTGCATTCCCACTTTGTATACTGAGAAAAAAACGCGCACTATCAGAATGAAAATGTGAGCTTTTCTGTAGCGTTAAAAATCGTCTGAGCAACAATAACAACACAAAATATTAAATAAAGTAAATAAAAAAAAGTTATTGCTACATTTTTACTTCCTTTTACGAAGTAAAGGAAGTATTGTGATCACGAAAAAAATTTCACTCAAATTTCGGTCTAAATTTTGACTTTGCTCACCCCTGAGTGAATGTCGCGTAGTTTTTTCGACCTGTCAGCACGTGCATATGTACCTAACAACATACAAACAGCCGAAAAATCAATTTCGACCACCCCCGAGTAAATTACGACGAGTTTTCTCGTGACGTCTGTATGTACGTATGTGCGGATGTATGTGCGGATGTATGTGCGTATGTGGCTCGCATAACTCAAAAACTATATGCCGTAGAAACTTCTAGCTTGGTATGTAGGCTCTGAGGGGGGTCTAGTTGTGCACCTCCCCTTGTGATTGCATTCGAATGTTCCTAAAGGGGTCTTTTACCCCTTTTTTGGGGTAAATCAATGTTAATTTCAATACAGACTCAAGTGATATGAATTGGCGCCACCACTTGGCGACATGTCGCCAAGCTTTCGGTCGCCAAGTGTTTGACGCCAACTTGGCGACATATCGCCAAGTTGGCGACAAATTTGGCGAAAAAATTATTTTTTGAATTTGGGTTCAACTTGGCGCTATTGGCGATATTTTGCGAAAAATTCACTAAATGATATTAAAATCAGCAATATTTAGAAAAATAACCATTGTAAAATATTTTTTGCATTGTTTTGTGGTAGATTAGGGGGGTAAATATTTGAATCGTTACCTTGCTCACTCCAAGCACTTTTTTTAACACTTAAGGCAACTACTAAAAAATTTACACGTAAAAGGAAGTAGTGTGGGGTCCATAGCAGATTTTTTATTTATATCATCTGTAAATGTAAGCTTATATTTTATTCATGTAGAGATGTCAAATTTAAATGCCATTTTTGTGTGTTACTAATTTGAAGAAAGTAAACAGCTGAATGAATGTCGTCCAGATTTCAAACGCGAGACGGATGCCATCCGACACGAAGGTCCGACAAACGATATAGTTCGAACGGAGTCGACACAATCGTCCTTGAATCGGGAGGTTGAAAAGCGCATAACATATATTAACGCATTTTGCTTGCGGAAATATCGAATGACGACAATCGTGTACGATTTATCGCTGACATGCCGTTCAGTGGAAAACCGCACTTATGACAAACAATAGGATGGGGATAGCAAACGCAATTTGTCTTATAGTAAGGGGGCTACGGGAAAAGAAACTGCATTTTGTGATAAAAGCATGAAACTTGGTAGGTTTGTAGACAATGTATAAAAAAACATTTTTAGAAGGGGAGCCAATCGGAAATCCCCCCCAAACCCCTCTTAGCGGCCATTTTTGGTCCAAAACTAGAAATAGCGCTTTTTTGTAATTATTATTATTATTTTCTTCTTAAATCATTGGCTATGTCATTACATAGGCGTTTATTGTATTTTTTATCGTTTAAAGCTCCACTTAGAGACTAATTTTAAAAAGAACAACCCAAAAATGCTTTTTTTTTTGGCAAATCGATATTTTTTAAGAATAAATTCGTGGAAATGAATTCCCTCCCCCCATAAATGCATTAATGGTTTAAGAATGTAAATATACATTAAATAAATGTTTAAAAAAAGTAGGGTGCCGGTTATCCGGATCCTAATTGACCGAACCGTCCAATTATCCGGTCATGATACCTCTCATTTTTATGACTATAAGCACACATCATCGAAAATGTTCCCCAAGTGTACAAAAGCACAAGAACTTGAGGGAAAAGTTAATGTCAAGATAGCATGATTCTACCAAAATACAATTTAAAGTTTCAATTTCAGAAATTTTAAAGTTTTAGTTTTAAATTTATTTTTCCTCTAATTTTTATTATTGTTGCCGTTGCTGATTTTTTTTCTACAAATATGGTCGTTCATTAGGTGACGAATATTTTCCAGTGTGTTTATCATTGGTAACATGTGTCATTGTTCATATGTTCCCGTAAATGCTATTTATATGGATCGAGATTAGGAAAGATGCTCATATTTTTATAAGTTACGGTTTCTCATAGTCTTGTGGTTTTACATGTTCAAAAGTATTGTTTTAAATGAATTTATTTTAATTTTGTTTAAGTGTTAAAGTTTAAATGGTAAACTTTAATGGTTAAAAATTTAAACGGCATGGTTAAAGCTTTAACGGTTTAAAAGTTTAAATGGCAACCAGGGGTTATGTTTGGTAAAAACCCCAGGAAATGTTGTTTTTACCAAAATTATTACAACAGATATTTACTGGATAAGATTTATTTTCTGTTCGAAATTAACTCCAAAAAAATCTAGTGTGCCCTGCAGCAACTTTAAATGTATCAGTCTTGTACTGAGGTTATGAAACAATGTCCGAAATTCTGTCAAAACAGGCAAAAATTAGGCAATTATCAGACTTCGTAAATGTAGGTAGATTTAAATTTGAAGAATTATTTGTATCGGAAAAATTTAATGAAAAGAGGGATAAGTGGCATAAATCTTGTATCTTAAGGTATAACAGTACAAAAGTCAGAAGAGCTGAAGAAAGAAAAAGAAAGGAAAACTTTGAAGAGTGCCACGTAAGTAAACATTTTGAAGAGGCTTCAGTTCAGCAGAAGAGAAAGAAATGCACTTCATCCTTTCCATATTTGTGTTTCTTTTTTGATAAGAATGGTGAAAATAGACAGGAGTTACATCTAGTTCTGACGAAATCAGTTGACAAAAAATACGAAATTGCTTGTTGGTAAAAGCAGACAGTACGCTCACTGCTGACATAATAGCTCAAGAAGGCAAGTACCACCGTACTTGCATTCGTAAAACTTTACTTGTAAAACTTAATCACTCATGAAGGACAGCAAATGATTGTTCTGAGGAAAATATTTATTCACGAATTGAATTAATTGCCCTACACCGAGTAATTTCTTACTTGCAAAATCTTAGAGTTACCAAATGTGATAAGTATCTAATTTTCAGAATATTCGTTCTACTAAAATATTATTCTGGAGGAATAGAAGACTTATGCTACAACACAATTTATCAATCAAAAATAAATCTGCTAATGATGTTGACAATACCGGGCTTAGAGCAAAGATATTATCACACTTCGGACATGGACATATGCATGCAGAGAAATCTGGCTTTGAATATGTTTTAGTTTGTAAAGGTAAGTGAACCAATATGTGTCTCCAGTACTAACAGTTTCGAAGATGCTCTCGCAAGTGACATGATAGTGAATTCCACTAGGACATGCATTTGAAAGTCAACTGCCAGCGTCGAAGGCGGATTTAAAAAGTCAGCAAGAAACTGTTGATCCTCTTCTTCCGTCCTTTTAAATAACTTGTTATATGGTACTTATTGCAATATTGATGGTCTTCCTTCTCAACCATTACTTGCAATTTGTCAGTTGTATTTAATATGCATATATATATACTTCAAACAAATTAACAAAGCAAACTATCAACAGGGCCGGATTAACATCCATTTACGCCCGAGGCCAAACTTAGAAACTGCGCCCCATCTCACGCAACTCGATTGAAATCGTATCCCCTCACTCCCATTTGATGAAATTTATGAATTGAGTTTCTTTTTTCCTTTTTGTTTTCCATTGATGCACAAAAAAGGGGGTCCAGTGGTGATCCCTCGGAAATTTGGACTCTCGGTTTGGGACTCTCCACTGGAAGTTTTTCGAAATTGAAGTCACAAAAACGCTAATGCAAGCTTGGCTCGGAACAGGAGTGTAATAAATTTTATGGGGGGAGAGGAGGGGGATTGGCTCTTGTCGACCCTGGTGGTTCGGGACTGTACCCTGGCATTTTTTTTTTAATCTGAAGTTCTTTCTCATAATTTTTGCCCTCTTTAATGATGTTACTAAAAGGGAGCGGGCCCAGGGCTTCGCCCTTAAAATTAAAATCCTAGAAAAGGTATTTGTAAACCATTTTCAATGATATTAAGGGAAATGATGGGGCTCGAAGTTGAAGTCCTAAAAACACTATTGCAGGCTATCTTTAATGCCCCCTCCCCAAGAAAAAAAATTGAAGTTTCAACTATATCTGTATTAGTTTGATTTTTACTTGTTGATCTTTTTTCCGTTTATTTTTTAATAGTTTTATATGTGTGTGTTTGTTCAAACTGAGTTTTTACGTGGGAATGCTTAGTAAAATTTTGTCTCGGAATTAAATTCGAATGGAGAAAATTGCGAGGCCCTGGGCGGTCGCCCGCTTTGCCCACCCCTTGCTACACCTCTGTTCTCCAGGATAATTCTATTTTTTAAGCTGTACTGAATGGTATCATTGAATTTTCGAAATGCATTTTGGATGATTTTAAAAGTGGGTTAAAAGTATGGTAACTGACTGACATTTTAAAAAGTAGCATGTCAGTCAATAACCTTTTTTTTAACAATTTTTCTAAAATTATTTAAAATGTGTTTTGAAAATTTAATTGTCCCATTAAATTCAGCTTAACAATTATAATAATCTAGGAGAAAAGCCTGGTTGTACTACGTGAAATTTGCTTCAGATGTTACAAAATACATACTGCTTTGCTCTAAAAATGACAGTCACATATCCGTGGAATCCCCCCCCCCCCCGGGAGTTTTCGAAATTGAAGTCCCACATGCGCAATTGCAAGCCATCTTTGATGATGTTAGAAAAGGGAGTAAGTTTGTGGACTCCTCCTCTCCCATTTCGAAAATTTTGATGAACTTTAATGATGCTGGAGAAAGGCGGAAATCGGGAGAGCTCTCCCGGAACTTTTTTGAAATTGAGGTCCTAAAATGCCATTTTAGCAGGTTATTTTTATGTGGGACGATCGATAACTCTAGTACGAAATTTTTTCGAAATTAAAAATCAAAAAGATTGTGGGATATGTCCTATGTTGTAATAGAAATGGATGAGGTTTAGCCCCAAAAAGTTTTCGAAATTTTAGACCTAAATAAGCAATGAGAAACCATCTTTGAGGACGTCAGGAGAAACGATATGGGCAATTCCACGATAAGGTCAACCAGATGGTCAAATTATCAAAATTAATATTTTTAAACAAACAAGGTATCATTTTAAAGGTAAAGAGTTGTATATTTTGAAATTCATGTCTAAATTTTGATAACTTAAGTTTTAACTAAGTTACAAGAGGTCAAACTAAGGTCAACATCCAGAGCGTTTTCAAACTACATTTGACGACTCTCAAAGAAGCTCTGTTTTTTCCAAAATATACATACTAAAATTATGAATTAAGACGAATAACTATTTACATATTCAATGTACAACAGGTGATGTTGCAAAAATGTGTGAGAATATAATTCATTTTGATTTGTGACAGAATTCTCATGGGGCACATTAAGTGTTTTACGTCCGACACCAAAATGTACGATTAATTATGCTGGGCCAATAATTTTAAAGCTACATACATCTAACTTTGTATGCAAAGTAAGATCTTTGGTCTCATTGATGTAACCTATTAACATTTTGTGACAAGTAAATATTTTCAATTAAAATCTAGGTGTCGGACGTAAAGAATTTTTTTACGTCCGACACCGTTTACGTCCGACACTGTTACATTCCTTATATAACACTTGTTTACAACTGTGATTCTCCATATTTTGCTTTTAATTACAAAGTTAAAGTGAAGCATGATTAAAAAAATGATAATTTTGACTTTACTGTGCATACATATACTTTAAATTTACTTATTAAATAGTAAATTTTGCTTCAGAATAATGCTTTAAAAGTTTTTTTTTCTCCTCATGAGACATTTATATTAAGACACTTACAATGCATCTGAGTTGTTCTGGGAACTCTTGAATTAATAAAAAGTGCATATACATATTATTGCTTTGAAAAGAACAGCAACCCAACTTTTAAGTATTCATCTAAAGTTTTAAAGGCTAGATCATCACAACACAACCTGTATTCTGTTTCGCAAAGAGTCAGAATACATGGATTTCGTAGTTGTATTTGTACAAGTGGATGCTTACATTTTTTATCAGTGTACTGATTAATATTCATATTTGCTGGTTGATGGTGGTTGATGCCATAGGAGGCACTGTGAAAAAATCGTTTGGCACCGCGTTAAAGCAGGAAAAATGACGGTGACAAAAGCGGAGCAATTTTCTCAAGTTTCAGCACTTTTAAATCCAAATATGCACATAAAGTATATTCCAGCAAAAGATATACACATAGATACAAAGCATTTGCATCATCACTGGAAAGCTGTTTTAATTCCAGGATCGAAGAATCTGCAGATCTTGATACAGTAAACATCAATGACTGGGTTGTGGTAACGCATGATGCCATGCTTTGTCTTGGATGTATCACCAAAAAAATTACATTGTAGTATCAGTTATGCATAGTTCAAAAGGTTATTTTAAATGGCCAAGAACTGAGGACAAAATATTTTACAAATTACGGGACATTATAAACGTATTCGTCCTCCGATCCCAACAGGAAAAAGGGGGCAGTTTAAATTTGATGAACCCTTTTAAATGTTAAAAAATAATATGTGTGACCTAGGAATAAAATTTAAGCTAATTTTCTTATTTAAAACTGTAATCATTGCATTTAAGAACAACGGTTTAGGTCCAATTCGAAGAGTTTACGTCCGACACCGCAAATTTACGTCCGACACCAAGGTAAAAGTAGTTCCAAGTTCATTTTATTCAAAACAATATCATTAAAAAACTGTAAAATATGCTTTAATCATAAGTATACTATCGATCTTAGCTGTTTTTGAAATTAAAAGGTAAGCCAATTCGCAGAGTTTCAGTAAATTTTAAGTGAATTTCCAATTTTACTATTTGTGCGTTTACGTCCGACACCAACTCTTTAAATCTTCTTAATTTCTATTTAAGAGATCTATTTTAAAAAATTAACATGATTTTTTATTCATTATGATGTAGCGAGTATTTTGAATACCAACTTAATCATTTCTATTCAGTTTATATTTGATAAATGGAACTAAAACTAAAAAATATTTCTTCGTTTTTTACGTCCGACACCATGGAATTGCCCATATGGTTCTGTAACTCGTTTCCGTAAATGTTTCAGAATCGAAGTCCTGAAAAACAGCTAGACGATTTTAATAGCGTTAGATGAGGACTGAATGCCGGAGACATTCTCAGGGAAAGTTTTTAAAATTGAGACCCTAAACACGAGCTCTTAGAGGATTTTTGACGAGGTGGGAGGGCCTGAGGTCAGGGTCACTTTACCGAAAACGTTTTCGATCTTGCGGAATAAAAACGAAATTTTAGATAATATTTTATGATATGGAAGTGATGCGCTTGAGAGCTTTCCATGGAAAAAGTTTCGAAATTGAAGCTCTAAATATGCATTTGTAGGAACTCTAATGCATCTGACAGTGCTGAGTGAAGAGATGGGGATTGGGGACTCTACTCCGAAAATTTTCAAAATTTTAGACTATCTTTCAAATGTTGGGAGGAGGAGAGGGGGGGGGGGAGTCTTCTATTTAACACATATTTCAAGGCATCTCCTGTATTTTTTTCCACTTATCTTTGATCTTCATGATAATATTTTGAATGCAAAAAAAAAAAAAAAAATATTTAGAAAAATAATATGTTGGAAGTTAACTGACCCATTAACTGACAGAGTTATAAATAAAATATGTAGAGGTAGTTTGAGTTATACAAACTACATATCAAGTAATTTGAGTACAAAAAAAGCAGTATGTTCAGCAGAGGTGTGCCGACATGAGGTCATTGCTAACTCCCCAAAATTTTCTAATTCGGCAAATAATGTCTGTCAGTTTGGCAAATTTGGAAACAATCCAATGAATTTTCCCTCTCCCAAAAATTTTAACTTTGGGCTATCCTATTGATTGGCAGTCCTAAATAAATAAATTAATAATTTATTAATTTCAAAAAAAAAAAAAAGAAAGAAAATACACGACATGATTTATAGACATCAAGAGAAAAACTGTTTCATAAACAAGTTTTGTATTGACCATTTTCTGTACCATGTATTTTACTAATTTTCCTGTGTGTCGTATTTTCAAGAAATTATTGTTCAAACCAAAGGTAAAAGTATCTTCTTTGAACTAGAAAATGAATTACCTCGACACAATTTATGCCCCCTCCCCCTCCAATTGCTTTGTTTTTTTTTTTTTTTTTTGCTTAACTGGCATTTTGCAATCCCTTCTAGTTGAAATTATTTTCGCTATATATTTACTAAAGCTTCGCATTCTTGTTTTTTTTTTTCTTTCTTCCTTCCTTTCTTTTTTGACTATTTATTTTTTCAACGAACTGCGTATTAATTTTTTCCTCCGCTATGTGCGCCCTTTCGAGCTTGCGCCCCTAGGCCAATACCTAGGATGGCCTAATGGGTAATCCGGGCCTGTCTATCAAGCATCAAGTAAACAAGGAACAACCAATACCTGTTTATTTGGCCATTAAAGTACACGAACAGACTAGAAGAAAAAGTCTTGTTGACATAATGCATATTTTGGAACTTTTCATTTCTTACCCAAGGCTTCTAAAGATTTCTACTGGACTCTGCAAAGCATCAGTTAAACAAATTGATAAATATAAAACTACATTTCCCTCACATTTCAGGATCTTTGTTTTTACACCGGCCGCGCACGATAATTTTTATTATAACTCTAGTAGTACAACAAACAAGGACTCTTTCCATATAACAAGCATTTCATTGTTTCAGCATGTGCCATTTCAGCAGCAAGGCTCAAAAATTCCTCTTGTATTTCCCGAAATACCATCTTCTAAAAAGGTCGCTCAGTTACCACATCAGGTATATCATTATTTGTAAATCCAGCATATCTTTCAGTGAAGGAACCACCACAATCTAATTTTGATGGATTAAATAAGTCAGAAATGCTTTTCATAGAAACTAAATTAACAAATGAATTCTTGAAAGAGGTGAAATGTCTTAAGCGAATTTACGTCACGCAAGTGTAAAACAAACTGCTCTCAAAAACTTGTTGGTGCTTCAAAAATGGACTGTGTGCACCAATGTGTAAATTCTGCAATGGAAAATGTTGTATATCTATGTAAATTACTAGCCAGTTCAATTACGAAAAATCAGCTTGTATATAGCCATTACACATAATCATTGTATATAATTGCTTGCTCAGATTTATATTGAAATTCAGTTGTTTCTTTTGTTATAAAGGGTTACTTTTCAATAACAGCACAATATGATAAGTAGTAGAGAAGTTGCTTAATTAACACAGCACTAAACTTTTTATTACAGCAATTTTTTTTTCTTCTCTCATCTTTTAGAGAGAACAAACTCCTCAAATCGTTTAATGAGAAAAAAACTTGAAATTTGTTTTAAAGCTTTTTCTTTAGAATTTCGCAGTTGTATAAAAATATGATCGTGCCTCCCCCTCCCCCCTATTTTATAGGTGCAAGCGTAACTTATAATCCTGCTGAATGTGAGTGAAATTTCCATGACATTGCGTATTTTTTTTCAAAATGTTTGAAGTTTTTTTTATTACTTTTTTCGTCCATAAAGAAAACTGGTTTTATTTTAATTAATCAAAGATAAATATTCATTCTTAAGGAACAATTCAAACGTTTTTTTTTTAAGTTTTGAAAAAGTACTAGTTTTGCTTATGATTTTTAATTTCTGTTTTTATTTTCAGTTTTGCAATACATTTTTATGAGTAAGTTTTAAAAAATATGCTCGGGTTTTCCAAAGTTTCGGATTTTTGGGGTTCGGATTGCTGGGATTTTAATGCAATTAAATTGTTTTTCTTTAATATAGTGCTTTCAGATACATAGTTGGACACCCTTAAACCGGCCCCTGAAAACAATTTGGAAGAGTTTGA
Source organism: Uloborus plumipes (assembly GCA_038373865.1). Lineage (NCBI taxonomy): Eukaryota > Metazoa > Arthropoda > Arachnida > Araneae > Uloboridae > Uloborus > Uloborus plumipes. The sequence continues at coordinate 27,778 of JAXGGA010013751.1, forward strand.
GCAATTTCAGTTTTTTAGAAAAAAACGAATTTTTAATGAGTACTATTAAAATTAATCGGTTTTAAGCTATTTTGACGGTTTTCTAATCTTTGTTTAACATAATTGAACTCTAATAAGATGATAAAAAAGGTGTTTTTTGAAAAAGAAATAAGAAAAGCAATTTCGGCCATTTTTGACCAAAAATGGCCGCCGGAGCGGTTTGGGTGGGGATTTCGGAATGGCTCCCCTTCTAAAAATGTTTATAAATACATTGTCTACATACACACCAACTTTCATGCTTTTATCACAAAATGCAGTTTCCGGCTATATTTTGGACCATAGCCCCTCTACTATTAGCAGTAATTCATTTTGCGACAGTGTTCCAATTAGGGAGGTTACGATTGTCGCAATGTACAATCTGACAAATACTACATACTGATAGGAGGACTGATGGAGGAATCATGGCGAATCAACTGGCGCTTGATCAAATGGACGCCACTCGATACGGTGTATTGAAGTCTCAGGGGCTTAACGCACCTTCTCCGGGAAGACCAAATACCTTAACAAGACGAAAGATAGACTAAACTGAATTTTTTCTCTTTAATTTAAAAAAATTTCTCGGAAAGAGCATCGAACCACCAAACTCCTTCCTAATTTTACTCAAGATAACTGAAAGAAATTTTTCCAAGAAAATTTTTGAAGAAAAGCCACTTACCCGCTCTTTTTGCCCCAAAAGTAGCTTAAAATGAGTTTTTAAGACTTCAGTTTCAAAGTACTGTCCACTACGGTTTAAGGAATGTCTGCACCCTCTCCCTTGCAAAACATCTCCACAAAATAGGTTTCAAATCTAATGAAGATGGAGAGCTCCTGAGTCTCTCCACCTCTCCATAAAGGATCACCAAAGATAAATAAAAATTTCATTTTAGAACCTCAATGTCGAAAATTTCTGAGGAGAACTTCCGTATTCTGTCCTCTTAAAATCCCCAATCATAACTTAACAAGGGTTTTTTTGGCCTTCAATTTCAAAATATGTCCAAAGGAGTGTATCGGAGTTCCTTACAAAACTTTTAGCCCCTCCCAGGTAAAAATAATGAGTGCGCTACTAGCTTTTGATCAAGCACAGATGTCCTAAAACCTAGAACTAGTTCATGAAATCCTTAGGTTTCCTAGAAATTAAATGTTAAGTAATGTTCAGTTGGAAAATAATTTCTTTACTCCATGGATTGATTTATTTCACAAAAATAAAAACTGAATATTCCTCAAAATAGACTCTTTTTCCTGTTATTTCATTAAAATGGAGCTTTGAATCGGGATGGGGCTTTCCGTCATAATTTTTGATTCACTTTCTGACATTTTTTACTGGTCATTTAATCAGTAACGCTAAAATCCAATCATATGAAAAAAAAAATGCTGCTATAAAAAAACGGCTTATGGAGATGCTGCCCCAGCCCCATTTCTTGACCCCCCCCCCCTTTTTCTGTTCACCAGCCCCCTATGCTGCAAGTGATCACTCTTTGTTCCATCAAAAGACCAGCTTTTTAGTAAAATTTTGGGTTTAAAATTGAATAGTTTTGAACATTTCCGGGTAATTTCTTGAATAATTTTGTACTCATAAAAAAAAAAAAATTATCTTGGATCCACAATACTTTTCAAGATTGACTTCACCAAGCTCCAATAAAAAGAGAGCGACAAATTGATATCACAAGGGTCACATAGTTGAAACTAAAATTTGTCAAGTTGATGTTGCGCATTTTTGGAATGACAGTTAAAAAGAATGTCCTCAAATTGCTAAAAGAGCTGCAATAGTGCTTGCGAAAAATCTTTCTCTTCGTGTGCAGCCACAAAAACCGTATGGAAGGAAACTAGACAAAAATTGAAACAGTGCAATTTCACTACGTTCCGTGAAACAGGTGCAACTACGACACTTTTTTTTTCTCATTTATCATTTTTAACGACATTGTATCTGGACGGAAATGTGATTTAATACCATTTTAGTTTACTTCAGAACTGATACTCTATTACGCACTTTAAAATGCGCAGTTAATTTTGAAAATCATCTCAATTGAAGCAAACTGTCAAATAGCCTATTAGACATCATCAGGTCCTTGCATGGATTGTCGTCCAATATTCTGTAACGTACCTCATGATTTGAAACTGCAGACTGACAATATTTAGACGTTGAATTGCTTTTGAAGAATGAAGAAGTCATCATTAAAATTAAGTAAGTTAACACTTTTTTTTTAATGTTTAAAAGATGAATTAAACAACACGTATGATTAATATTGTGAATTTAATCAATGCCTCCTTTATACTAAATGCCTATGGCTTTCTGAACTTTAACATGAAGCAAAAATTAGCCCAAAGTTCTGAACACACTGCCATCTTTCAGAGTTCTTCGAAACAAAAGAAATAGCAGAGAAACTAACTATTGGTTGATTTCTAAATTTAAATTCAGAAATTAACCAATAGCTGCAGGCCGCAAGGTAGCGTTTTTTGCTGAACAGTTGGATTTCTTTTTGAAGCAATTCATCAAAAGTTCTTTGGGATCCTCGTTGTCCTGGAACTTCTTCCCACGCAATGCCTCCTTCGGTGACCAAGCAGATGGAAGTTAGAGAGTGCTGAATCAGGGGCGAAAAGGGGACAGGACAGCATCTCCCAGCCGATTTTACCCATGGCTTCAAGAGTTAATTGAGCAACGTGAGGACGTGCTTTGTCTTGCTGGGGAATCACACCTCTCTCCTGTTTCTCACCTTCTTCAAAGGTGTATTTTGTCGTATTGGCTGTCAATTGTACTCTATAAATCGGGTTTGAAGTGAGGAAGTTGAAACTTCAATAGGCTGGCCCGAACAGCTTTCGTCAGACACTCATTCCTTACCACTTTTGAACTGTTCCACGAACTTACAAAAGTTTCTGCGGTTCATATAACTTTCACCGTACACTGTAATCATTCTAGAGTACACTGGTTTATCGTCTTTATAGAACCACAGGTCAGAACCGAATGCGGAATGTTCGTTGAGTAGTAAACATTAGAACCACGATTAAGAAAATATTCCTCTACGATACAGGATGCCCAAGTATCACAAACGGTTGGAGAATTGTTGGCCAACGGTTCTGTAACCATTCCCCAACGATTTCTTCCGTCAGAAACGTTTGGCCAATAATTCTCCAATCATTTGTGCTACATATGGATGATGCTCACCGTATCTAACCATTGCAACTACTACAAATGCACTTATACCACTATCGGTTGAAATCACTTCCACCACCATATCCAAAATAACTACTCACACAGTGACTTCTAAAAATGCGGGAGATTAATACAGGGGCGGCTCCTCACTATGGGCCGGGTGGACCAGGCCCACCCAGAAAACTTGGAAGAAAAACTAATACATAATTAAAACATATAGTTTTGTATTTCTGTTCAAAAAACTAAAAAAAAACATAGTGCACAAAACATATTTTAAACCTACAGTCATCCCCCCCCCCCGCACATCGCTAACACAGCGCAAGAAAGATTTCTAACTCCATCAATTTTAGCGCTTCGCACGGCTTTTAGAACGAGCTTGAGGGCGGCTCTCAGTAGGCCCGCTGCCATCTCCGCTTTTAGCCAATCGCAGTGGCTGGATTAAGAAGAGCGGTTAGCGATGACACCCCATTGTAACATTCGACCTGTGGGCCCGGCCCCTGACCTGAGATTTCCCTTTGTCCCTAACCAAAGCGGTGGAGAGGGAAGTGTCTCCTCACTGCGTACAGGAGCAGAATGTGAGGTCCCTGCGTTAGGGAGAAAACTCGCCTCTTTTCATTTCGCACTCTTCGTTTTTCTCTTTTTCTTTCTTTTTTTTTTTTTGAATGATTTTAATAACAAGTCCTCTTTTTTTTTTTTTGTCTTTCTTTTTTACTTTCAACACCTATTACTAACAGGCATAGAGATTGCTAATTTCATTACCGCCCCCCTCACCTATTTGTAATACAGTGCATGTATATTTTATTGGTTAATTTGCGTTTGGGAACAGAGATTCTTATTCTCAAAATTTTTGTGTGAAGACTTTATTTTTGACTTGCAGACCGTTTGCCATTTTCTTGGTATTAGTTTGAATTTAATCTCATAGTGTTGTAAGTATTGTATGAACTCTAGAAACTTTGTCATCCTTCCGGGTGTGACATTATAAATGCTTGGAGAATTAATAAATATTCTTAAGCTCTAAATGCTAAATTTATTTAGCCAAATCAATGATTACATTTATATCCAGGACCAAAGTCGTTCAAAGAGCGGCCAACACCCTCCCCTTAAAATATCGATGAAGTAGTCCTCCCCTCCCCTCTTTTTGATAATCATCCCTGCAACTAATATTATCACATTCATAGGGATTTTAATGTCCGAAAAAACACTTAGATGTTGAATAAAAACTTTTGCTACTCTACAACTTTTCTTAAATCTGATGACACGTAACATTAACCTTCTACTACAAATTCATTTAAAGCAGTAACCAGAAAAAACAAAACGTTGAAATTGAACGTTCATAAAAATATTGAGTGGATCAACGTCTACTGTATATAAAAACTACACTGGCGGAAAAAAAAATCCCAACACCAAGAAAACATTGCCGTAGAGAAATGAAATTTGGGTAATGCATTTGTCTAGTTAACACGTTTAATTGATTAAATGTACAAGATCACTGGCTAATTTAAGCTCAAGAAAATGCTGTGCAAATGTGAAATTATGTTAATTTAATAGAGGGTGTAACCTCCAGAATTTTGAAGGCAAGCCTGCAAGCGTGCATGCATTATGTCATACAGGTGCCGAATGTCACTTTGTGGTATGGAGTTCCATGCTTGTTGCACTTGCTGTGTCAATACTAGGACCGTCATTGCTGACTGTGGATTATGCTCGAGGTGCCATCCCATGATATCCCATACGTTATCAATTGGAGACAGACCTGGTGATTTTGCAGGTCATGGTAACATGTCAGCACACTGTAGAGCACATTGCGTTACAGCAGCGATGTGAGGGCGAGCGTTATCCGGTTGGAAAACGCCCCCTTGAATGTTACTCATGAAGGGCTGTACTACTGGTTAAATTAACAGACTGACGACACATTTTCAGTCAGTGAGTTTGGGATAACCATAAGAATGCCCCTGCTGTCTTAGGAAATTGTTCCAGAGACCATTACTCCAAGTGTGAGTCTCGTGTGTCTAGGCCGTAGACCGCTTGGATGCAGGCGGTCCCCTGGCTTCCTTCTGACCAATATACAGCCACCACTGGCACTAATTCAGAATCTGTTTTCATCAAAAACTACGACAGATCTCCACTGCGACCTCCAGTGAGCTCTGTCGTGGCACCACTGCCGTCGGAAAAGGCAATGGTTTGAAGTCAATGGAATACCGGCTACAGGCTGCCTAGCTCGGAGCTGTCCTTGAAGTAAACAGTTTCTTACCGTTCCTTGGGTCATGACGGTACCAACTGCAGCTCGAATGTCAGCCGCAGATGCAGTACGCTGCGCCACAGCCGTACGCAAGATTCGGCGATCTTCCTTCTCAGTCGTGCCACGTGGCAGCTCGGAACTCGATCTTCTTGAGGTAGTACCATCCCTTGCCCATAGCTCTCAATAATCATGCATGGTGGAAACATTCCCACCCAAGTCTTTCAGCAATATCGCGAAATGAAAATCCACCTTATCGTAGCCAAATTGTACGACCTCGTTTAAACTCGGTGAGCGGTTGATAATGGCTTCTTCGTCTTCTTAAAGGTATTCCTGGCTAACATGAACGCGATTCGTCAAATTTCACGGAAAAATAATACACACGAGCTTCACAACACGATTTTGAAACAAGCCTTATTTGCATGTTCTGAGTGACGCCAGCTGCGCCACACTTATGCGCGGAACACGAAATTTCAATCGATGTCATCTTTCAGTTGTATAAACACGCCTACCAAATTTCGTTTATCTAACACAAGTCTTTCTTGGTGTTGGGATTTTTTTTTCCGCCAGTGTATATTCAGCTTAAAAGTGTATAAATGAATAATACACTTATTCTTTAAATTATTATTATTTTACAAATTGCTTCATAATTCATAGAGGAAACACGTGGATATAAAATTTCGCAACATTTAACAACTATATTTTGCAATATATTTTTCTGAAGTTTTACAATATATGAAATATTAAATACTGTTTAAAAGCAATGTAGTTAAATTAAAAATTTCTATCAAAGTTTAATAACAGTACCTAATGGTTCTGAAAAACTAGGCGTTCTACAAGATTTTTTATTTCTAACATACAGCATGTTACCATGACTATCAGTCAAATCACGTATCCGAAAAGAAATTAATTATCAGTTAATCAAATATTTCTGACAAACATAATCAAATTATTCAGTTATCCGTGTTTTAATTTTAATGTTATTCGAATCGGTAAGTCAAGATCCAGATTATATTG
>JAXGGA010013752.1:0-34192 GCA_038373865.1 Uloborus plumipes
TTTCTGTTTCATTAATGGCGCGAAAACTTCTCTTGTCGCATTAAATGGGGATTTAACAAATTGGCCACCGGCCGAGTCTTCCTCTCCCCTATCGCCCAACCCCCACCCCCCAACCTTTAGATTCGTTTGCACCAGTAAATCGCTCTCTGCCGCATTGCCGCCTGTTCTGGAGGAAAGACTGCGGACGTTCTTTTCTGGAACGGAGCGCTTTTTGGCGGCAAAAAGAATATGGGGCAGTCGAACATCAGAGAAATATATAATATATGTATATATATATATATATATATATATATATATATATGTATATATTTCTAATAATAAAGCTGAAGGTTTGTCTGTCTGTCTTTCTTTCTTTCTGTCTGTCTGTCTGTCACGCGCGTAGCGCCAAAACCGTTCGGTCGGTTTTCAAGAAATTTGGCATGAAATTAGTTTGTAGCATGTGGTTATGCACTACGAAGCGATTTTTCGAAAATTCTATTTCGTTCTTTTTCTATTCTAATTCTTAACGAAAATTCGATAAAATAGGGAAGAAATATTTCATATACATTTTCAAATCTCATGTCGTTCAAAAGCTTGGAATTTTCTGCATAAAATGAAGTTTTTTTCGAAGTTTCTACGATCATCAGGAGAGCTGTAATAATTGTTTTTAGAATCCCGGAATTCAAGGCTTACCTTCAGCAAAGCAAGCCAAACGATTCTAAAATGGTCGAGCTCGAGAATAAATTTGTTTGAAAATAGAGATGAAATGAATTATTTTATCAACGGAAATCAACTTTTCATGTTGTTACCATGGTTACGTTTTCATACCTTTTTTTGTTTTGTTCTTTTTCCAGCGTTGCCAGACGTAGTATTTTTTCGGCCCAAATAAGGAGAGTAGTATTTTCCTGGCAACCCTGTTTCCACTTTTCTTTAATGACTTAATTAAAAGATTTGGCGGATTTTTTTTTTTCATTTTCATGGATTTCGCATTTCAGCAATATTGATTTTGGCAACGTTTGGAAACAGTAGTATTTTGTAGTATTTTTTTGGAGGAGGAGGCGTAGTATTGTTCTGTTTTAATTCTCTGACAACCCTATCTTTTTCCCGGTGAAAATGTGCTTTGGGAACTTGCTTGGCGCATTTTCAAAAAAATCACCAACTGGCGCGTTTTTCCGTGTTGTCTCCCGGAGTTGAAAGCTCCGAGAGAAACTACGTAAAATAGCCAGGGTTACCACGCTTGGCGCGTCTATCGCTCATTTAGCGAGAAAGGGGTACCCAAAGCACAGATTAACCAAATATCGTATAAATTGCGAGACTGCAATGTTCTTTACAAAGTGTTTCATTTCGGAAAATGTATTGTTTTGTTTTTAAAGCTAGGAAAGGAAACTTTCTTCTTTTTTTTAAACTTTGGTAAGATTTATGTTGGTTTCTGTGAGCAACAAAATTGTTCTTATTTTCTCTTTTGACTTATTTTTGTGCATCTCCCCTTGGAGTTGCCTTCGAATGACCCAAGGGGGTGTTTTACCCCTTTTATGGAGCAAATTAGTGTTAATTTCAATTCGGACAAAAGTGATATGAATTGGCGCGACATCGCCAAGCTTTTGGTCACCAAGTATTTGCCCCCAATTTGGCGATTTTTTTTTATTTGGGTTTAATTTGGCGCTATTGGCGATATTTCGCGAAAAATCCACTGAATGATGTTAAAATCGGCGATATATATTGGAGATTAATCATTGTATAACGTTTTTTTGCATTTTTTCGTGGCAAGCTAGGGATATAAATGTTTTATCTTGCTCACTCCAAGCACTATTTTAGCACTTAAGGCATCTACTAAGAAATTTACACGTAAAAGGAAGTAGTGTGGGGTCCATACCAGATTTTTATATCATACTTTGAAGGAATTATAGTTGAATTGTAACTAAAAAAAGAGCTTTTTTTTGCTATATCAATTATATTACAAACAACATTTAATTTTATACCACGGGCAAAGCCGTGCGGGTACCGCTAGTATGTATATATATATATATATATATATATATACACTGAAGTGACAAAAGTCATGGGATACCTCTTAATATCGTGTCGGCCCTCCTTTTGCCCGGCGAAGTGCAACAACTCGACGTGGCATGGACTCAACAAGTCGTTGGAAGTCTTCTGCAGGAATATTGGGCCATGCTGTCTCGATAGACGTCCATAATTGTGAAAGCGTTGATGGGGCAGAATTTTGGGCACGAACAGACCTCTCGATGGTGTCCCATAAATGCTCAATGGGATTCATGTCGGGCGATCTAGGTGGCCAAATCATTCGTTGGAATTGTCCAGAATTTTCTTCAAACCAATTGCGAACAGTTTGTGGCCCGGTGACATGGCGCATTGTCATCCATAAAAATCCCATCGTTGTTTGGGTACATGAAGTCCATGAATGGCTGCAAGTGATCTCCAAGTAGCTGCACATAAGCATTTCCAGTCAATGTTCGGTCCAGTCGCACTAGAGGACCAAGTCCATGCTATGAAAAAACAGCCCACACCATTACGGAGCCACCACCAGCTTGAACAGTGCCTTGCTGACAGTTTGGGTCCATGGCTTCGTGGGGTCTGCGCCACACTCGAACCCTACCATCGGCTCTTACCAGCTGAAATCGTGACTCATCGGACCAGGCCACGGTTTTCCATTCATCTAGGGACCAACCGATATGCTCACGTGCCCACGAGAGTCGCTGCAAGCGATGTCGTTCTGTCAGTAAAGGCACTCGAGTCGGTCTTCTGCTGGAATAGCCCAAGAAATCCAAATTTCTCCGCACAGTTCTAGCAGACACGTCCATTGTACGTCCCACATTGATTTCTACGGTGATTTGACGCAGTGTTGCTTGTCTGTTAGAATTTACGACTCTTTGCAGACGTCGCCGGTCTCGATCTTTAAGTGCAGGCGGTCGACCACTGCGCTGTCCATGGTGGGATGTTATGCCTGAAATTTCATACTCTCGGCACACTCTTGACACAGTGGATCTGGGAATGTTGAATTCTCTAACGATTTCCGAAATGGCATGACCCATGCGTCTAGCTCCAACTAACATTCCGCGTTCAAAGTCTGTTAATTCACGTCGTGCGGTCATCATCACGTTAAAACCTCTTCACATGAATAACTTGATCAGAAATGAAAGCTCTGTAAAAGCACTGCGCATTTATACCTGTTCTATGCGATGCTACTGCCATCTGAAAATTTGCATATTGCTATCCCATGACTTTTGTCACTTCAGTGTATATATAAACCTCACAGCTGATATTCATTTGACACTATTAGGAATATTGAAATTCTTAAAGTTTAAAATTGAAATGCGAAAACATGAGTATTTCATTTTAAACCGACAGTAAAAAAAAAATTTGTTTCAAATAAAATGCCTGGAACAAGAAACTACGGTGAGTAAATTTAGAAAGAAGAAATAAATATTTTTTTGCAAACGTGAGAATAACATGTAGAACGAAAGCGTGGTGAGGAAAAATAAAACAAATAATTCAAAAAATAAAACATAAAAAAAAAATAATCCTCTCAGTTGATATAAATGCTTTAATAATTTTTTTTATGTTTCAAATAAATATTATACACATATAGACAATAATGCCGTATTTTTAATGTGTCGGTACTTTTCTCCTTCGCAAAGTGCTTTTAGATATCCTCTAATTTTCAAAGAACAAAAGTTATGAATAAATGGCTACTAGTAATTAAAAGTTTGGAATTAAAAGCATGTAATTAAAAGATGTCAATCTAGTCCTCTATGACAAACGTAAAGATTTCAACTTCAAAGTGCACTCACTTATCCATTTTCACAGTTGCTTAAGTAAAAAGGTTTCAAGAACATTATCCTTTCCCAAGTTTCACGATACAAAAAAATTTGCAGCAATAATTCAAATCTAGGCTCAGCAATAAGACAATTAATTGTAACTTTAACTGAAAACTGCTACCCCGCGAATTTGACAAACAGTCTTATCAGTAGCACATTGAAGAAGCCATAGGTTGGTAGTTCTTACAGTGTTGATTGAAAGTTCTTGTTTTTGTATTTCTTGTAATTTCATGTTGTCAGATTTATTTAAATTTTATTGATTATTATATGGTGTCTTTTGAATTGTATTCTCTCATGTTTATGCATAAATGAATTGACCTAATGCTTGTCGGGGGCTAAAAGTTGCATCTTTTTAGTCGTTTTGCCTGCAACTTGCTAGAAACATCTCACTCCACTTTTCCCTACCCTAGGGGGGTCCCCCTGATGAAGGTCCCAGGGTCTTTTGGGAATTTTCTCTTTACTTCTGTTTTTAACAAAAAAAAAAAAAAAAAAAATTCGCAAAGTTTTATACTTCTAATTAAATATATATATATATATATATATATATATATATATATATATATATATATATATATATATATATATATATATATATATATATATATATATATATATATATATATATATATATATATTCTTACCTAGTAATTATCTAATTTCTTATTTTATTTATTTATTGTGCATTACTTACTTCGCTCTGCCTTCCTCTTCTTACGTCCAATTTTTGCTACTATTATTCATCGAACACCTTCTAAATCACTTTATTAATTCATTTATTTATTCATGCATTTATTTTCTCATCCAATCACTCATTAATTTCTCTCTTTAAATAATATTTTTATTCATCACATATTTATTCATCTCAAAACAAAAAATCATCTAATTATTAGTTTTATTTCTTTATTTATTCCACTTTGCCCCACATTCCCTTACTTTAGTCGCCTATTTTTACTGCTATTGTGTGTCGAACGTTTTCTAAATCACTTAAGTATTTATTTATTACTTGATTAATTGACATTTTTTCTTCATTCATTTCAAATTTCTCCATTCAATGATTCTGTTATTTATTTAATTATTCATTTATTTTCTCATCCAATCACTATTTCACTCTTACATTTATTTTTCTCTTTTAAACGTATTTTTATTAATGTTATATTTGTTTATCTTAAATAATAAAATTATCTAATTTATTATTTAATTTTTTTATTGTTTTATTATTTATTCCACTTTGCCCTACATTCCACTTTCGTCGTCCAGTTTCTAGTGCTATGCGTCGAACGCTGTCCCTTACTTTGAACTACTATATCTCTTAAGTATTCATTTATTAATTTATTTATTTACATTCCTTTTGTTACTAATTCAGTCGTTTATACATTTATTCATTTTCTCACTCAATCACTATTTTATTTGCTCATTTATTTTTTCATGCAGTAATAACTAATTTATTATGTTATTGGCTTATTAACCCGGCATTGCCCGGGTGCTTATGAATACAACATAGCTCTAAAAATTTACGTGAATGGATTGTACCCACATGGCTTTTTAAAAACTTATTTCATGCTAAAATGAAACAGGTGACTTATTCATTAATTAATTCATTTATTTTTCATTCATTCACTATTTCAAATTAATTCATTTATTTTTCTCTCACAGTAATTATTTTGTTCATCACTTTATTTTTTTATACCAAAGAATAGGTGAAGCTAAAAACAGAGAATATGTCATTATTTCAGTTTGCAGTACTAAATCACTCATGTATTCATTTATTAATTTATTTATTTGCCCAAATAGCATCAACTCATCGGATTTTGCTCGGCCGATCATCGAACTCTTCGTAAACTGATCCCGTAACGCACGATGACATCGTTCCGATCAGTATCCGAGCACGGTTTTCTATGAGCTACTTTTCATCGGAAAGCGATATCCTTCCGATCAACTTTCTCGATGAAAATAAGCCGAGCATCCAAAATTGATTCTAAATTCATCGGCACGGGACTGCACTGCTCGTAAATTGCTCCAAATCTCATCGTATTTCGAGCAAAACGCATCGGATTTTGCTGCTCGGATTCTGTTTGGCCGATGAGACATATTGGAGCCATTCCCGATGAGAACTCATCGAATCCGATCATCGGCCGATGAGAATTTCATCGGGTTTCGATGAATGGCAGATCATCGGCCGATAAGATTATGCTGATACGGTACATTCCTTTACTTAGTAATTCATTAATTCATTCAGTCATTTATTTTCTCATTTAATCACTATTTTATTTACTCATTTATATGTTTATTGTTTCGTTCTCTATTCCATTCCCCACTCCCCCAGTTCCTGCCTCTATTATTCACCGAACGTTGTCCTAATGCAATGGCTACTTTGTTGCGACGATCCCCATCGGCTACACTATTAAATGACCTCAGTTTCCATTTCTGGAGATATCATTTCCGGTGGGAATCCCCAGACAGTCCGAAAGAGGATATCATCTCCCGCGCTGTGGGAAGTCGCAGACGATCCGAATGCTCATTTGGGCGGGAAAATAAGGAACAACGAAGCTGTTTGGCATTCGAGCTGCATTTGTGATCGCATGCGGAGATGAAAGCTTTTCCTCTTTTTTTATCTAACTTTGTTTTGCGTAGTAGAGGAAGTATTGGGATCGCGAGAAAAACTTCGATTTGTAATTCCTATATATCTATCCATCTATCTATCTATCTGTCAGTATTTCTGTATCTATCTATGTATCAATCTTTTGTTTGTCTATCTGTTTCTCTGTGTGTTTGTCACACTATCTGCTTATCTATATCTGCCTGTCTGTATATCTATCTCTCTGTCTGTCCCTCCATATGTCTCTCTCTCTCTCTCTATAATAATAGCATTGAACACGAGTAGACAATGTATCACTTTAAAAGCAAAGTTTCAGTACCCTTTTATAATTGCTAAATGATGAGAAAATATACAGTACACTATGTATATCTTCTCCCATCTAACAACACAATGAATAGATCTATTCATCTCAGGAAAAAGATCGGACATTTTCCCTCTATCTAAAGAGCGATCCCTTCAAAAGGCGCCACCTGTGCTCCTAACCTGTTGTCTGTATCTCTATCTATCTATCTATCTATCTATCTATCTATCTATCTATCTATCTATCTATCTATCTATCTATCTATCTATCTATCTATCTATCTATGTTTCTAATATCTGTTCACCTGTCTCTATATTTGTCTATCAGTCCATCTACTTAACCGCCTGTCTGTCTAACTCTCTGCCTGTATCTATCTAAACTATCTGTATGTCTATCTCCCTGTCTATTTCTATATATATTTATCCATCTATCTATCTGTATGTCTATTCCTCTCTTTATCTGTATATCAATCTGCTCACCTGCCTCTCGGTGTACCGGTCTATCTCTTTCTATCTATCTGTCTGTCTATCTATCTGTACACATGTATCTCTAACTCTCTGTCGGTATCTTACTATCTCTCTCTGTTTAATTTTTTATCTATCTATCTCTCTGTCTATATATCTCTCTACCTATGGAAAGAAAATTAAGAATAGACATATACAAACAATGTATCTTTTGATATACTCAGTTTTCTTATAAAATTCTCTCAATGATGGGATGTTAAACCAACTCACGCTAGATAAAATTTCTTCCCATCCAAAAACACAATGAATAGATTCATTCATCTCAGAAAAAGATCGGATATTTCCCCTCTATCTAAAGAACAATCCCTGCAAGAGGCGTCATCTGTGCTCCCTTTGTTCCTAATCCTTCGCTTCAAGAGAATGTTGTGTCGGGGCAGCCGGGCAATAAAAGAGGAAGCCCCAACCTGTTGCTTCCTTTTGTTTGGAGAACCTTCGCTTTTTACGCCCCAAGCGTCGGACAGTGGGGCGGAAGCATGATGCCGCAGTTAAGAAAAAGGGGCGAAATCTCTATAGGAAAGTTATTCCTTGTATTTTGATTGTAAAATGCGCAGTAATAAACTAAAACTAGCAATTTTAGTTTCTTACTGTAAAGTTAGGAATTTTACAGTTTATTGCCGTGAAATTTAGCTGTATTATGCTGTAAAAACAACAGTATAATACTGGCAACAAAGGTTCCAGTTTAACTCACGAGAGCTCGCACGGGGTCGGAAACGGCGCCAGTCATTTTTTGTTTTCCCATTTCTTTTAATTTCCTAGCTAGATAAGGAAACCATCTTTTTGGTAGCTGCAATTGTGTCCTTGATCGATGTGAGGATGTAGTTCGGATTTTCTTAAACCCTTTCCGCTCTTGTAAACAAGGGGGCTGTTTTTAGAGCGAGGATTGACGTCAGTAAAATTCTCGAAATGTAATAGGTGTTAGGAGTTAGTTTCCATGCATTCATTTAGGGAATTCCGAAAAGGTTTGTGAAAAGGATGTAATTTTCAACAATTCTTCTTCTAGCCATGATTTTGAGTGCATAGACGTGCTTTTTACAATGACCATGCTTTCAAAACCTCTATTTTTCAATTGGTTTGCTCTATTACAGAAGAAAAAAAAACGCATTAGTGAATTAGTGAGTTCTCAAATTACTAGCTGATATTGGAAAGTGATAAAGATGTCATTCCAGACGATGAATATTTCAGCGAAAAAGAAAACTTTAGTGATCATGCCAGTGAAAGCAAAATTTCTCGTAGCAATATTTCTGATGATTCTGATACAAACGACATCTTTGTTGGAAGATATTAAAACAAATATTTTGAAAAAAAAAAAAAGAATCAAGCTAATATTCGTGCACCAGCTCGAAAAATTACTAATTTTTTTGGACCAAATGGAAACGCAAAGTATTTGAGTCGTATGTTTCAGAGCTGGAGCATTTTCGTAGTGATTAAAAAAAAAAACTTCTTTGCGTAGTTCAAATCAAAAACTTCTTTGTTGGTAAACAATCGTAAATGAATAACATGAAAGAAAAAAAAAGTCGTGAAAAAAAGTAAAAGAAAGGAAGAAAACGACACTGGGGTCGTTTTCGACCCCGCGCGAGCGCTCGTGTGACAAATAACCGCGCGAGCTCTTGTGTATTAAAACTGTAAAATGCACAGTAATAAACTGTAAATCTAGCAACTTTACGGTTTATTGCTGTAAAATTAGCACTTTTACAGTTCAGTACTATAAAATAAGAAATTTTGCAGTTTATTACAGTAAAATTAAAAATTTTAGTTTATTACTGTAAATTTAGAAATTTTTTGTTTTTCACTATAAAATTAGCTGTATTGTACTGTAAAAACATTATTTTTTTACAGTGTTGTGCTTGCATTCAAAAGTTCCTAGGCGGGTCTTTTACCCGTTTTTGGGGTTAATCTCTTAATTTGTAATGGCAACGGCAGAAGAAATCAAACAGAACAGTTTAACAATATTTAGCCAGATGCTCTTTTTATTCTTGTAAATTTCTCGTCTTCTGTATTTTACATTAAATTTTACCGTTTTTTTAAAGTTCTTCTATGTTTCATAAATATAAATCTTAACTAATTTTTTATTAGTCAGTGCTAGTATTCTCACTGAAATACTGGGATTGTATTGAATTTTTACGTCCCGAAAATACAAGGACTATACTGGAATTTTCATTGAAATACTAAGAATGTACTTAATCGTTTTACGTCCCGAACATACAGTGAATACACTGGAATTTTCATTAAAATACTGAGAAAATCCTGAATCTTTTCACGTACTGAAAATACATTACAATGAATGCACTGGATTTTTTTACTACGCTTTTATTAGTTTCACATGGTGGGTTTGTTTGTTTGTTTGTATGTATGAATGTAACTCTGAATAAAAGATAAAATTCACGTTCTTTACAAACATAAAAGCAATATATTTAATAACATTATTTATACTAAAGGCTAAGCTATATTACGTGTTGATGTATTATAAGTGCATGTAAACTTAGAACAGATGTTCAATATTTTTGAAAATCAGAGGGAAATCAGTTAGAGTATCATGAAATATATTTCAGCTTTTAGTATTTAAGTAAATTTCTTTTATATTTGTAACAAACGTGATTTTAATATTTTAAAAAATTATTCATGCTGAAAAAACTGGGACAAAGTCACTAAATAAATATATATACAGGGTGTCCACTCCAATCGTGGACCAATAGCTAATTTCTAAACCGTTAGAGATAAGCATATAGTTTATTTAGGAAAAAATCTCCAAATTATGAAAGGAATTTTGGTACTATTCAATGTTTTTCAAAAAATCAAATTTTAAAGAGTTACGAAATTTAAATTTTTATACAGCCCCCCAGTCTTATCAATCATATTTAGTAAAACATTTTTGACACTGTAACGTTTAAAACTAAAAAAAAAATCACTCTTCTACCACAAAAATTGACCGAGTTATGACGTTTTGAAAAATCAAGATTTTGAAGGATTTCGCATACGGTCCCTTAAGCGATCTCTCGATGACGTCATGAAACAATGCAAAATCTTGATTTTTCAAAACGTCATAACTCGGTCAATTTTTGTGGTAGAAGAGTGATTTTTTTTTAGTTTTAAACGTTACAGTGTCAAAAATGTTTTACTAAATATGATTGATAGGACTGGGGGGCTGTATAAAAATTTAAATTTCGTAACTCTATCAAAATTTGATTTTTTGAAAAACATTGAATAGACCCAAATTTCCTTTCATAATTTTGAGATTTTTTCCTAAATAAACTATATGCTTATCTCTAACGGTTTAGAAATTAGCTATTGGTCCACGATTGGAGTGGACACCCTGTATATATATATATATATATATATATATATATATATATATATGGAAAAAAATAAACTTTGTATTTTTGTGCGTCTTACCCTCTTAATTTGTGCCACTATATACACTGATTATTTGTGCAAAATTTTGACAAAATATATTAATATTTACAGGTCGCGCAAACGCCTTGAAATTTCGCGATATTGATAAAAACGTGAACGTAAATGATATGCATGGAAAAAAGTAGCCTTTGTATTTTTGTTCGTCTTACCGTCTTATTTAGGCCTTTATATACACTGAATTATTTGTCCAAAATTTTAGTAAACTATATTTACATTTAGGAGTACTTCAAATTTTGTGATAGTGGCATAAATGCGAAAGTAAATAATAATAATAATAAAGTTACTTTATTGTTTTTTTATATCACTGAAGAAAAAAAGCGTGCAATCTCAAAATGAACTATATATCTGAAAAACCAATGAAATGCAGAAAAGTATGAAAACTAATCAAATACGGTAAAATATAAAAACAAATTTAAATACAATAAATATATAGTAGTTCGCTAATTTTATCTTGAAATACTTTTTAAGGTTACATTTTTGCAACTTTGAAACCTTTTCTGTGTTCCTGTACCACTTGAAGAAGACACCGTCTTTGTTTTTCGTCGTTAGTGATAGTCTTAACAAACGCTTCAATAAGGGCCACGCCACGCTCCGTATTGTCATTTACAATCCTCAGTTTCTTTGGTAGTACAAAGATTTGTTGGTAGCTATCTTGAAGATTCCAATGCTCAGGATCAAACAGCTGATATATTTTGAGTTTCTTCTTTACATGAACAAGGACGCTGAAAATGTTCCAAATCATTTCTCAGTGCTTGCACAAAAATGGTTGCTGGGAACCCAGCTCTTAGATATTCTTTGCCATTAACGATAAGTATGTGAAATAAATCACGTTCATATGTTACGAATACCTTTTCTTTGTCCGGATGCAAGTTTGAACTGCTTGTGAAATAAACTTGAAGCCATAAAGAATCTTTGACACAGATATAACACGATGAACCGCTCCTGGGACACGAAAATATACACCAAGAGAAGGTGTTCCGCTCAAGAAAATCACACTAAGATCTAGTATCTTCCTTAGACACTTCTTTTGCATGGGTCATCAGAAGTTGACTTTGCGAAACTTCCATTACTAGTTGCACGTTGCTCTGAATTAGCTACCAACTCCTCAACCTCATCGTTTCTCACTCCATTTTTAAAATTAGAATGTTTTATCCTTGACTATGATTGCTGAAACTGCTTAAAAAGCAGTATTGTAGGTAAAATGGCAGTGGATGGTTCCACGCAATTGCGTGAACTCCGCATTTGACATTGCACGCAATCAAGTACCCCAATTCTGCCTATTTCTTGATTTATCGGTTAAAATACCGAAAAACCAAGACTAGAATAGACTTCGGTTGTAATACCACAGAAAACACAATGTCTAAAATATAATGGCGGAAAGCACAATATAAAAGTTGCTTCCCTAGTTCTTTTTCCCAAGTTCAAACTTGCTCCAACTTTAATACCGGCACTGCATGTCGTATCGAAACACATACCACGTACGAGCTCAGTAAGTTCCCATTTATCTAACTGGTTATCGCACAGCAGCATTTGCCGTAGCAATTCCAGTGCCTGACTTACTAGAACTCAGAAGTAAATCATCAATGCTTGTGGTCCTGATACTAATACTGGTATGAAACCCACCGATCTTCCTTCATTTTCCCAATATATTTTGCATAAGTGTTTCGTTCCAGTGAACTATCGAAGGAAATCATAGATTTAAACGACTCTTGTAAGTTAACGGCCGATTCAGAGCGAATAGTTTGCATTTACCGTTTTATGGACGTTGTCAAATCCTCCCCATTTTGACCAATACTTTGTATTGTAGCAGCTACTATCAAAGTGGCTTTCTGTCACTTATATTGGGCCCTTGTCTAGAGTGGATGCTAGGTGTTTTAGCCGAATAAACTCATACATCTCAAACAACCAACCACAGCCCGAGCTTGCAGCTGCATTTTCTACCCAAACTCAGGTAAGAGGTGATGCAGCTTTGGAGCGGGGGGGGGGGGGGGGTCGTTACAACTCACTTTGAGCTATTATTTTATTGACTAATTACTTAGTAGAGTAAACTAACATTTTCAATTGTTCCATTTTATATAAAGAACAATATTATTTCGGGTTATGTACTCCAACTCTCGAAATTGCTAATTTTCAATAGAATTCGATCGCGTTGCGCGACCTCTAAATATTATTCAATTGAGCTAAAATTTTACATACATTATATTCATGAATAGTGTAAAAAAACTGCGGGGTAAGACCAAAGAAATTCAAAAAAAAAATTTTTTGAATCACCCTAATATATGTATATATTCAAAAATACAAAAGGTAAAAATGAAAAGGCGAACCAAGGACTGGCACGTCATCAGGGGGAAGACCAGATCCCTGGTTTGCAAGGCCCTTTCTATCTGACATGAGGGAAGGTCCCAATAACGTGTCGCCTTCCCCAAGAGCTTTGAATAAAAAGAACGACAGAATAACACAAGCAAAAGAAAAGTTCTTTTTATTCAAGGCTCTTGGGAAGGTGACATGTTATTGGGACCTTCCCCCATGTCAGATAGAAAGGGCCTTGCGAACCAGGGATCTGGTCTTCCCCCCGATGACGTGCCAGTCCTTGGTCGCCTTTTCACTATTTCCTTTTGTATTTTTGATTATGCTCGTACTGCTATTGTTCCTTGCGGCTTTGCGCTGACATTTCAGTACACTTTTGTATTTTTTGTATTTTTTGGGGTTTTTATCCCTATTTTAAACACTTATAAAAATTTGTATATTTTATGTATGTATATATATATATATATATATATATATAGATAGATAGATAGATAGATAGATTGTCATTTTCATTTAATTGTCACTAAATAAAGTATAATGAGAAATTTTTTTATAAACTTACACACATACACACACACACACATATATATATATATATATATATATATATATATATATATATATATATATATATATATATATATATATATATATATATATATATATATATAGATAGATAGATAGATAGATAGATAGATAGATAGATAGATAGATTTATTGTCATTTTCGTTTAATTGTCCAAATGCCTTTCTAAAATTCTGTCGTTAGTACCAACCAGGTTAGAGACGTAAGCAGTTAACACAATGTGTTTGGCCGATCCAATGGACTCGGATCACTCTAATGGGCTCTAATGATGAATCTTTAATCAGGACAATGTAAATGGAATTAGACCGGGGAGGCAAATCGAATGAAGCTTTCGTTAATTAGTGAGAGCACCGTGTTAGTGGGTAGAAGCATCGAATTTCTATTGTCTTGCTCTATTCCTGCTTGTTCCTCATTTGGTGGAATTTAAAACTACAGAATATGTAGATAGTTGGGTCATTCCACAGAAATGTCAACCTCAGCCGAAGAAAAAAAAAATACCGAAGTGAAAAAAGTATCAATGAATAAATAAATAAATAAAAATCATACAACATAAGAAGTAAAAAAAATTGAAAAAGTATTGTAATTATCACTGAGATTAGCCATAATAAATAGTTTGTAGTGTGGTTACTGCTTGTTATTCGATGGTTACGTTAGTCTCACTCCATCTTGAGTAAAAGTGATTTAAGACTAAAAAAAATTAAGATTTAATAAATGTGTTTATGTTTTTAAAAGCCAACTTTACACATTTTTTAAAAACTTTGAGATATGTTTGCCTCACAAGATGAGCATTCATTTTCAGGGTTGCAAAAATGTTACGTTAGTCACGCTGCTATTTTGGTTGAAAAAATATCTATTGTCAGTATTTTTGTTTTAAATTCTTAGCAGTAATGATACATAGATAACATGTACATTGTAAATTCACCAGCATAACTAAACAATATTTGTTGTTTATTAAGTTACAAGTAAAAACAATTACAAAATCAACTCTGAATGTTACGTTAGTCACTATGAAATGACCGAGTTATAGAGAGAGATGGATAGATATCTCCTCATTTCTGTTTGCCTTTTATCTATATATATCTATCTATATATAAATCAATTTCTTTCCATATCTCTTTGTTTCTATTCATTTGTATGAATTAATGATTAAGAGCAAAAATCTGAGAGAGTGTCACGCCTGTGATTCATGACGTCTCAGATTTTTTCCAAAAAATTACCTAATGTTTATTATCTTATGGAAAGACCAAAGCCAGAATGTTTTGTTCTAAAGTTGAGTTGTTTAGTTTTTATGGATACCTAAAGGGGAAGGTGCGGCATCAAAAATTAAGCGGATTTTCAAGACATGGAAGTTGCTCTGAGCCAAAACTCTTACCAGGAACTGTTGAACTCCAATTTTCTTTTTGTATATGGAATACAGAAGGTTGAAACTTTACAAAATAAATGTTAAATTTGAGGTAAGTTGTTGCCGTAAGGTCAGTGAAGGCCCTCAAAACAAGGCATTTTTGACGTTTTTTAGCGTTTTTGAGGTCCAAAAACAGCTTGTAAATTTCAGTTGCCACGGCAAAAGAAGTGTCGTTTGAAAGACCAGTGTAAGCACTTTAAAATAATGTTTAAATAACTGAGGAAAGTTCAACGTGCTTTTAGTTGCGTTAGGCCGAAATATGAAAAATGTCATATTTTACCGACATTCAAACGGTCATAGCTTCCTCTGCCAACAACATATTGAAATATTTTTTTTTTGCCAATGTCGTACTCTACTCTTTGTCTTAATAGAACAGTTGAGTCCTTTGAGGCGAAATGTAAAAAAAATTTTTACAAAAAATGCATTTTTTCCTGTACATTTTTTGTAAAAATATTTTAAGCATTCCATAGACAAAAAGAAAATTGGAGTTCAACAGTTCCAGGTAAGAGTTTTGGCTCACAGCAACTTCCATGTTTTGAAAATCCGCTTAATTTTTGATGCCGCACCTTCACCTTTAGGGATCCATAAAAATTAAACAACTTAACTTTAAAACAAAACATTCTGGATTTAGTCGTTCCATAAGATAATAAACATTAGGTAATTTTTTGGAAAAAATCTGAGAGGTCATTAATCACCTCATAATGCTAGGCTTGACAGTTTCTCAGATTCTTGCTCTTAATGTATCTATCTTTATTTATAATCTTGGCAATGTATAGACTATGTCTGTCTCTCTGATACATATATATATATATATATATATATATATATATATATAGATAGTTAAAGATAAATATGGAGATAGATATGGAGATTCTATGTACTTATCGCTTCATTTCTCGTATCTTTTATCTGTTTCTATATCTATCTGTCTATTTGTCTATATATCTATCTAACTGTCTATCTATTTAAACCAATTTCTTTCTAAATCCATGATTCTATTCATTGTTATGAATTAATGTATTTATCTCAAGTTGTGATATTTGTTATATATATATATATATATATATATATATATATATATATATATATATATATATATATATATATATATATATATATATATATATATATATATAAAGGTGTGTGTGTGTGTCTAAATGAGCTAGAGTAAGACACTCTTTCAATGACACTCAACATTGCAAAACTACTCTAAAATACCTTAAACAGTTTCATGGAATACGACAAAATATCTCCATGAGAAATGGGCCATTAGCACCAATAGCAGTTAAGTGCTCCCATTTGTGCAATTTTAAGGGGTGATTTATGCGCCATTTTAGTCGCCCTTTTTAGTGCAGGGAGGAAACGGCGTTCGTGCGTGGGGCTATTAAAATCACGTGATGTTCTGATTCCTTTTAAAAGGGCTTCTGTGTGAAACGAATACGTGAAATGACTAATAAATAAATGCGGCGGAAAAAGTTTTGAGTGGAAAAAGTTGAAAAAGTATCCATGCCTCTATATCTCTCTCTATTTATACATATATATTTATTTGTCTCTCTATTTTTATCTATCTCAAAAACTATGCATGTTGATCTTTCTATATGTATATTTGTATGTATATATACACTGAAGTGACAAAAGTCATGGGATAGCAATATGCAAATTTTCAGATGGCAGTAGCATCGCATAGAACAGGTATAAACGCGCAGTGCTTTTACAGAGCTTTCATTTCTGTTCAAGTTATTCATGTGAAGAGGTTTTAACGTGATGATGACCGCACGACGTGAATTAACAGACTTTGAACGCGGAATGTTAGTTGGAGCTAGACGCATGGTCATGCCATTTCGGAAATCGTTAGAGAATTCAACATTCCCAGATCCACTGTGTCAAGAGTGTGCCGAGAGTATGAAATTTCAGGCATAACATCCCACCATGGACAGCGCAGTGGTCGACCGCCTGCACTTAAAGATCGAGACCGGCGACGTCTGCAAAGAGTCGTAAATTCTAACAGACAAGCAACACTGCGTCAAATCACCGTAGAAATCAATGTGGGACGTACAATGGACGTGTCTGCTAGAACTGTGCGGAGAAATTTGGATTTCTTGGGCTATTCCAGCAGAAGACCGACTCGAGTGCCTTTACTGACAGAACGACATCGCTTGCAGCGACTCTCGTGGGCACGTGAGCATATCGGTTGGTCCCTAGATGAATGGATAACCGTGGCCTGGTCCGATGAGTCACGATTTCAGCTGGTAAGAGCCGATGGTAGGGTTCGAGTGTGGCGCAGACCCCACGAAGCCATGGACCCAAACTGTCAGCAAGGCACTGTTCAAGCTGGTGGTGGCTCCGTAATGGTGTGGGCTGTTTTTTCATGGCATGGACTTGGTCCTCTAGTGCAACTGGACCGAACATTGACTGGAAATGCTTATGTGCAGCTACTTGGAGATCACTTGCAGCCATTCATGGACTTCATGTACCCAAACAACGATGGGATTTTTATGGATGACAATGCGCCATGTCACCGGGCCACAACTGTTCGCAATTGGTTTGAAGAAAATTCTGGACAATTCCAATGAATGATTTGGCCACCTAGATCGCCCGACATGAATCCCATTGAGCATTTATGGGACACCATCGAGAGGTCTGTTCGTGCCCAAAATCCTGCCCCATCAACGCTTTCACAATTATGGACGTCTATCGAGACAGCATGGCTCAATATTCCTGCAGAAGACTTCCAACGACTTGTTGAGTCCATGCCACGTCGAGTTGTTGCACTTCGCCGGGCAAAAGGAGGGCCGACACGATATTAAGAGGTATCCCATGACTTTTGTCACTTCAGTGTATATCCATCTGTCTACCTATTTCTATATTCATCCATTTCTAGATGTAATTAGTGGCCTATATCTATCTATATATATCCACGTATCTATTTTCATCCATATCCATGAATTTATTGATTTGCATCTATGTATGTATCTAGATCTATATCTTTATTGATATCTATTAAATCAATCAATCTCTATCAATATGTTTTTTCCTTATACTTCTAAGTATCTTTTTTACCTATATCCGTCTATCTGTCCCTATTTGTAGGTGTCAATTTATTTGTGTCTATCTATTTATCTAATTCTACAACTATATATATATATATATATATATATATATATATATATATATATATATATATATATATATATATATATATATATACATACATACATACATACATACATACATATTTACAGGGTAGTTATAAATTAACGTGAGGTGTTTGGAGCCCTCTAACGCGCGAAGTACTGGGCGAAACGTGGTCAAATTTCATGAACTCACATATTAGACCATGGGATTTCTATTTCTGAAAAAAAATAAATAAATAAAAAATCGCCACCAGGGGAAAATTTGGCGCTGTAAAAGTGTATTACTGTTAATATCGCCGTAGATCGCATCCTATTAAAATAAAGGTCACCACAAAGAAAATAGCGGTGCAGTTAACCAAATAGAATGCAATGATTTGCATAAAGCGTTGCATTTAGCGATCATCGGTATAAAATGACGGACTGAGAGAATTCTCATCATTCTGAGCCCAGAGAGTTTTGTCTTCAGATGGATCTTACCTAGCGGGACCCTGCCCTGTTAGTGAAGCTGTATTACCAGCGAAATGAAAATGCTAATGCTGTGCACTGAAAAGTGTTGTGCATCAAAGAAATGTTTCTGATATCGCAAGTTTAAAAGATATAACTTTAAAAGTCAGAGAAATCAATTCTGATATGCTACGAGCTGCCGTGGAAAATGTTGTGCATCGTATGCAGCTCTTGCAACTTCACAATGGTGATCTTTTTTTTTTTCAGAAGCCATTGGCTTCAACATACATGAGGACTGCGTACTATGCGCTTTGCCTCCTGACAAACACGGGACAGATTTATGGCACAGAGAGGATCAAATAACATTCATGGGCAAGGTGGGATTCGAACCCGCAATCGCTTACTTTCGAGGAGAGTACTCTGCCTCTTTGCCCACATGGCCCCCACAATGATGATCATATTGAACCACATTTGTGACAAAAAAAAGTCGTTTTGTTCAAAAAATGGATGCATAATTTGCCAGTAGCATTTTATTCTTCGATAATCAGAGTAATGTACTTTTGCAGCACCAAAATTCCCCTTGGTGGCGATTTTTTAAACATTTTTTTTTTAAATTTCAGAAATAAAAATCCCATGGTCTTATATGTGTACCCATGAAATTTGATAATGTTTCGCCCAGTACTTCGCGCGCTAGAGGGCTCCAAACACGCCTAAGTTTTCAATCGAAATTTTCAAAACCAACCGTATGAGCTACAACCTGTCAAATGTACTAAAAACTGGCCCATTTCACTAGCTTTCAGATAATACAACAGAAAATCACATTGGGCCTCAAGTTCAGCAGATATTCTGGCCTCTGGCCTTTGTTTGAAACAGTATGAAAATCGTCCTTCGTCAGAATAGATGTTCTAAATTTTCTATTTCATGTAAGTGTACTCTTTCGTTTATTCAAGAAAAGGAAAGGTTTATAGCTAAATATTAATTGTAACACTTTATTAAGTTAACAATCACAACAGAATATAACAACACGTAGAAACCAAGGAAGCGTCACTTTAACGCGCTTTTCACAAAGAAAAAAGCAAAATTAAAAGAGTTACATTAACATCTATGAGTGGGGACACTTAGGCATAGAGGTAGAGTACTCTCCTCGTAAGCAAGTGGTCGCGGGTTCGAATCCCGCCTTGCCCATGGATGTTATTTCATCCTCTCTGTGCCGTAAACCTGTCCTGTGTTTGTCAGGAGGCAAAGCGCATCGTTCGCAGTCCTCATGTATGTTGAAGCTGAAAGCTTCTGGGGAAAAAAAAGAAAAAACATCTATGAGTACAGTTACATGTCAGCAATCCTCAAAATTTCCGAGAGCTACTGAAATTATCATCCCCCACACCTTATAGATGCCCTTGGCCTTTTACGAGCGGAAACTGCCGTCGCTCTCAATGAAATTTCATTTCTCACTTTTACTACTGCTCCATCAGGCTAAATGCGCAAGTCCTACAAACTGGTTGCATCTGAGCAGTAAACTGCTTGTTTCAAGAATCCCCAAACAAAAAAGTTCACTGGCGTCGGGTCTGGTGATCTATCTGGCCAAGGAATGGGACCCAAATGACCAATCCATTGCTGATTGTTCTGTCAGAAAGTCTCGAACCGCATTTGAAGAACGTGCAGTAGCACCATTGGGTTGCAGAACTTATTTCTGCTCATCCAGACACAGGAGTAAGGCCCGAACTCCACATTAGCGGAAAATCGACGGAAACAGAAAGCAGAAACTGAAAAAAACAGGTTTTTCCCCTTTCTGCTGGGCAGAATCGCGGCAGACTCGGAAGTAGAAAATTTTCAACTTTTCTGTCGCTGCTCGCGGATTCCGCTTTTTAACAGCCAATAGGAGTTCGTCTTGAAAGAGCTCGTCTCATCGGATCCGCACTGCTCTTCTGCTCTGAAAACTACCTGTTCGGAGGAAACTCAACTGAAACAGAAATTCCGTTTCTGTGTACGCTTTCGGTTTTCTCCTCATGTGGAGTTCGGGTTTAACAAAGTAAATCAGGCAATTGTGATGATTCCAGAATCGCTAAGTATGCTATTCCTGTGAGATTACATTGAAACTCTAACAAACGATAGCCGATTACACTAAGCCAAACATTTAAGCTTGCCTGTGTGAATTCTAGTGTATCGAGGAATCTCTGTACCAAGTGTGATGAAAATGCGACGAAAACTGTTGATTTGTATAAGGAACAAACATACAAATATACATACAATATATACAAATTTACATACATCCATTTATGTATATGGGTTTTACTTTTTAATGATATATATGAGCGTCTCGTACGGGACAAAATGCCGGCGTTTTAATATAATGGCCCATTATGTCATTTAATCAAATTACAGTGAACTCTCACTTATACGTCGCCTCATTGATGCGCCTTTTTCACTTATACGACGATTTTCAATGGTCCCAGCACACTCCATAGCAAAATAATGACAATATCATTCGTCTATGCGTCGCTCTAAAAATAAATATTTCACTTATGCGCCAAATTTTTCGTAAAATGTAAAAAATGTAACTTATTTTCTTCAAAAAATAAGCATGTTTCTTCCACTTTCCTCTTTAATATTTCGCCTTTATTGCTCACGAAAGGAATTTTTCCTCATGAACTAGATCGGAGGACAATTATTCATCATGGATTGTTTTAAAGGGAACAGTTTGTGATTAGGTATGCTACAATATCGGTTTTATCTTTATCATTATAGTTACGTTATAGTAATTGCTAAACCGTAGTAATAATATGTCCCTTTTCTATACAAACATTCTTATTTATGCTCTCATTAGAACTGATGTGTTTTAGACCTCTAAATAGGTTTGTTCACTTATGCGTCTCTCTCACTTATGCGCCTTTTTCTGTTGGTCCCTTGGGCCGGCGTATAAGTCAGAGTTCACTGTATTGTACAAATATGTCTGAACAAAATTTGTACTAGAATTCAATATTAATGTTCTTTTCATGCGAACATAGTTAAATTTATAATTTAACTGCACTGCAAAAAAAAAGTTGTTTTTACAATAAAATACTAAAAGCAGAGGTTTCAGTTTAAAGCTGTAAAAGCTCAGTAATAAACTGTAAATCTAGCTATTTTACAGTTTATTATTGTAAAGTTAACAATGATACAGTTTATTACCATAAAACTAGCTGTATTATACTGTAAAAATTACAGTGAAATACTGTAAGCAGGGGTTCCAGTTTATAACTGTAAAATATACAGTAATTAACTACAAAACTAGCTGTTTTACAGTTTATCGCTGTAAAATTAGCAATTTTACAGTTCATTACTGTAAAAATAACATTGCAATACTGGCAGAGGTTGCAGTTTAAAACTGTCAAATGCACAGACTAAACTGAAACTAGCACTTTTACAGGTTATTACCGTAAACTAGCAATTTTAGTTTTAAACTGCAAAATTGACAGTTTTAGTTTATTACTGTAAAATTACTATAAAATTAGCTGTATTATACTGTAAAAACAACATTCATTTTTATAGTGTGTGAGTGTAAATTTACCGATAATTTCTTTTTTTCTCCTTAGGTAAGCTCTATTCTTCTGTATCATTTTCCTTCAATGAGGTATGATTATGCTTTCTATTCGTTTCTTATATGATCTGTCTATCATTGTTTGTTTATATCTATGCAGTGTAAAAAAGTAATGTTTTTACACAGGGGCGCCATCCCCCCAAGCTCAATGGCGCAAATTCCCCTCAAAATTTTTCTCAACCCTTTTGTGCTATTTATTTTTTTATTTTAACCCCTCTTTTTTATTTTATTTATTTTTTAAATGATATTTATTTATTTTTAAAAATATTTATTTATTTAATTATAATATTATTTTTTTAAAATATTATTATTTATTTTTTAAATTATAACTATTATTTTTTATATATTATTAATTTTTAGAAGTACTAATTATGCGCAGAATAGAATAGCTTTTTTCCTCTTCCAGACATTCCAAGCACACACACAAACACAAAATAAATAAATAAATAAATAATAATAGAAATAAAAGAAGTAATTTAAATAAAAAAATAAACTCATGAATAATTTTTATTAAAAAAATCAGAAAATAATTTAAATTAAAAAATAAATAATTAAATAAATAAATAAATTAGTTTTAAAAAATCCCCCCAAAAATTTTGATGGCGCAACTTGCGCCATAATCCCCCCCCCCTGTGGGCACCCCTGTTTTTACAGTATAATACAGCTTATTTCATATAAACCGTAAAAAATTGCTCATTTTACGGTAATAAACTGCAAAAAAAATTTTTTTTAAGTACTAAACAGCAAAATTGCTGATTTTGCAGTTTATTACCTTGATTTTTACAGTTTTAAACTGGAACCTCTGCTGCCGGTATTATACTGTTTTTTTTAACAGTATTAAACAGCTAAAATTTACGGTAACAAATTGTAAAATTTGTAACTTTTTAAGCAAGAAACTGTAAAATTGCTAGTTTTACAATTTATCACTGTGCGAATTACAGTTTTAAATTGGAACCTCGGCTGCCAGAAAAGACTGTAAAAATAACAGTTCATTTTTTGCAGTGTGTATTGTAATTATTTTAAAATTATTTTCATTTTTTTAATTTGGGTGTTTTTTTCTACAGAGCACTTTGTTTTATCGTAATTATGTTAAGATTTTTAATAATTCATTAGAATACGCTTGAAGTTTTCGTAAATCAATCCATGCGTGTACATTTTAGTCAACGAATCATATTCTTTTCAAATTCGGCGTGGGAAGGGACTCAACTTAAGCTCAAACAACTTTAAAAAAAGCCTTATTTTATAGCCTAATTTTTAAACTCCGAACAATTTGAAAATCAAACTTCCTGTGATCTCCCAATTGTTTGGATTTTTGAAATTTTACCACACACACACACACACACACACACACACATATATATATATATATATATATATATATATATTATATATATATATATATTATATATATATAATATATATATATATATATATATAGCATATAGTTTATTCAGGAAAAAATCTCCAAATTGCGAAAGGAATTTTGGGTCGATTCAATGTTTTTCAAAAAAATCAAATTTTGAAAGAGTTACGAAATTTAAATTTTTATACAGCCCCCCAGTCCTATCAATCATGCTTAGTAAAACATTCTTGACACTGTGACGTTTAAAACTTAAAAAAAAATCACTGTTCTACGACAAAAATTGACCGAGTTATGACGTTTTGAAAAATCACGATTTTGCATTATTTTATGACGTCATCGAGAGATCGCTTAAAAGACCGTATGCGAAATTCTTCAAAATCTTGATTTTTCAAAACGTCATAACTCGGTCAATTTTTGTCGTAGAACAGTGATTTTTTTAAAGTTTTAAACGTCACAGTGTCAAGAATGTTTTACTAAGCATGATTGATAGGACTGGGGGGCTGTATAAAAATTTAAATTTCGTAACTCTTTCAAAATTTGATTTTTTTGAAAAACATTGAATCGACCCAAAATTCCTTTCGCAATTTGGAGATTTTTTCCTGAATAAACTACACTGAAGTGACAAAAGTCATGGGATACCTCTTAATATCGTGTCGGCCCTCCTTTTGCCCGGCGAAGTGCAACAACTCGACGTGGCATGGACTCAACAAGTCGTTGGAAGTCTTCTGCAGGAATATTGAGCCATGCTGTCTCGATAGACGTCCATAATTGTGAAAGCGTTGATGGGGCAGGATTTTGGGCACGAACAGACCTCTCGATGGTGTCCCATAAATGCTCAATGGGATTCATGTCGGGCGATCTAGGTGGCCAAATCATTCGTTGGAATTGTCCAGAATTTTCTTCAAACCAATTGCGAACAGTTGTGGCCCGGTGACATGGCGCATTGTCATCCATAAAAATCCCATCGTTGTTTGGGTACATGAAGTCCATGAATGGCTGCAAGTGATCTCCAAGTAGCTGCACATAAGCATTTCCAGTCAATGTTCGGTCCAGTCGCACTAGAGGACCAAGTCCATGCCATGAAAAAACAGCCCACACCATTACGGAGCCACCACCAGCTTGAACAGTGCCTTGCTGACAGTTTGGGTCCATGGCTTCGTGGGGTCTGCGCCACACTCGAACCCTACCATCGGCTCTTACCAGCTGAAATCGTGACTCATCGGATCAGGCCACGGTTTTCCATTCATCTAGGGACCAACCGATATGCTCACGTGCCCACGAGAGTCGCTGCAAGCGATGTCGTTCTGTCAGTAAAGGCACTCGAGTCGGTCTTCTGCTGGAATAGCCCAAGAAATCCAAATTTCTCCGCACAGTTCTAGCAGACACGTCCATTGTACGTCCCACATTGATTTCTACGGTGATTTGACGCAGTGTTGCTTGTCTGTTAGAATTTACGACTCTTTGCAGACGTCGCCGGTCTCGATCTTTAAGTGCAGGCGGTCGACCACTGCGCTGTCCATGGTGGGATGTTATGCCTGAAATTTCATACTCTCGGCACACTCTTGACACAGTGGATCTGGGAATGTTGAATTCTCTAACGATTTCCGAAATGGCATGACCCATGCGTCTAGCTCCAACTAACATTCCGCGTTCAAAGTCTGTTAATTCACATCGTGCGGTCATCATCACGTTAAAACCTCTTCACATGAATAACTTGAACAGAAATGAAAGCTCTGTAAAAGCACTGCGCATTTATACCTGTTCTATGCGATGCTACTGCCATCTGAAAATTTGCATATTGCTATCCCATGACTTTTGTCACTTCAGTGTATATGCTTATCTCTAACGGTTTAGAAATTAGCTATTGGGCCACGATAGGAGTGGACACCCTGTACATACTGCAGAAAATAAACTGTTGTTTTTGCAGTACAAATACTGGCATCACAGGTTCCAGTTTATTACTGTAAAATCGGCAATTTTACAGTTAACTACTGTAAAATTACTAATTTTACAGTTTCTTACCATACAATTAGCCGTATGTAAAAACAACATTCCTATTTTACAGGGTACTTGTGGTCCCAAATCGTTCCATTTTTTTGACGCTTTTTTGCTTGATTATTCAAAAGTGATCAGATGTGACTTGGAAGGGGTTTGATGGAACTCCTTCCCGATGTTGCAGACGATATTTTAGTTCGGCACTGTATATGTTACATACTTTCGTATTTTATAACCACTTTATTTGTTTGGATAGAGAGGTTATAATCTCTTTTTCATTATAGTAGGCGTACCTAAGAATATCCGAAATTCCGAAAAAACATTTAATAATTAATAATAATTATTAAAAACTATTAATTATTAATAAAATTCGAACCAATTCGAATTTATTTAATCCCAAAATCGCTGATATTTTCGAAATATTAGCAGTCAGCGATCCCCTCTTATTCGCCAAGTAGGCTGTGACGTTTTATCTAGCTCGTTTTTCATAGGCTAACGTCACGATGTCGTCATCCACCCGTAGTGACGTCACTGCCAAGTTAAGTTGCTGCGAAGTATACAAAAAATAAACTGGTGTTCTTACAGTATAAAACTGGCAGCAGAGGTTCTAGTTCAAAACTGCAAAACCACATTAAGAAACTGTAAAACTATCTTCTGTTAATTACCATGAAATTAGCCGTATTATACTGTAAAAACAACCATATAATACTAGCAGCAGAGTTCCAGTTTAAAACTGTACAATGCGCAGTATTAAACTGTAAAACTAGCAATTTTACAATTTGTTAGAGTAAACAAGCAATTTTACAGTTAACTACTGTACAATTAGCAGTTTTTCCAGTGGATCACTGTAAGATTACTATAAAATTAGCTGCGTTATACTGTAAAAACAACATTCGATTTTTTTTACATTTTAATAGTTTCCTAAGCGTTTTTTTTCCCCTTGGTGTTTGTCGAAAATCAGGAAAATTTGAATATCCGAACTAATGGAATGTGACTTCAAGGGGGATGACGGAACTCCATCCAGATGTAGCAGACGATATTTTGGGGCTCCATCGATTCGCTCACCTGTTCCAAAGGTTCAAAAATAAACCGGGGAGCAAAAATCAATGCTTTGAGCCCGCGCAAACTTTTCCGGAGGATCAACAAGTGGGTGCGCACCTCTCCTGCGCAGACACCCGCGCCAATGACGTCACTGCCGCGCGACTCGGGACTGGGGGTTGGACTTGGAGTGGCGCCATTTTGATTTGGGACGAACCCCCCCCCCCCCCGAAGCTGTTGAAATAATTGAAGTGTGTCATTAAATATTTTCGGAGCTTTTTTTTCATATCACTACACTGTAAAAAACGAATTTTGTTTTTACAGTATAATATAGCAAATTTTATTGTAATAAACTAAAATTGCTAATTATACAGTAATAAAGCTGTGAAACTGCCAATTTTACATTATTACTGTGCATTTTACACTTTTAAACTGGAACTTCTGCTGCTTGTATTATACTGCTCTTTTTACAGTATAATCAGTAGCGTAGCTATGGGCCCAGCGCCCGTGGCGAACTTGAAAAATTGCGCCCCTCCCCTAGGGGTAGCTCTAATGGAAGGTCATTGCGACCTCCCAAAATTTCCTTACTCCAAAAATTTTGATTTATTTATTCGAAAAATGTGCAGATTATGTTGCAACCTTTGTTTTCTTTGTTCTTTCTTTCAGCATTTTTAACGATGCTTCATGTTCCCTCTCATTTTCTGTGCGAATAATATGTCTGCTAGTTCGTATTATTAGGTAAAATTCAAGTTCCATTTTTTGCAAGTTTTTTGTTCAATTCGAGAATTTTTGTCTTTCCTGCAATTTTAAATCGGGGCGTTCCTTCCTTTCCCCATCATTTTACATAAAGTTAAAAAACAAATAATTCTTGCAATTCGTTATTGAACAGAGTGTGCTTTTTTTTTTCCACAACAGCTTTCATTTGAAATAGTATTAGATTTAAAACACTAAAAGAATGTATAAAATAAACATAATTTGTGCATTTTAAATAAAAATCAAATCGTTGATTCTATTGCAATTAGGAAAGCAAAGAAAATATAAAAGCATAATTAATTTGAAATTGACTTCGTAAATATGGCTCCTTGCATACAAGCAAAATAAAAGTTCGTATTTTAGCCCTCCGATTATTTTTTATGAATAAACACTTTTCATTCTAAGCATTTAAAATGTTCCAGAGACCCGCACTTATTTGATACTAATATTATCTATGAGGTGAGTTAGGTGAAGCAATTACTCCCTCCCTGGCTTTAAGAAAATACCAGCTGTATTTTCCTGATATCTTTTTTAATTTTAAATACAGCGTATATAAACATGAGCCATCAATAGGGAAGGTGTTAGCCTGTACCACGACGACGGTGCTCGAACTGAAAATGATTTTTAAAAAAACTGATTAGCGCGTATGTTTGTGTACCGTTTTAAAAAAGTGGCTCGCCCCCATGAAGTAGCGTGTCCAAGTAGCACACTTCGTTTTTTAAAGGTTGTAAAATGGTTAATAAAGTTGCAACAACCGATTAAAAACGTTTATAAAACGTTTAAAGGTTATTTGTGCTACCTGGGGTAGAGAACACGCATCTTCCCTCAACATTCACTTGGCGTTTCCTTGTTCAGTAATACATGAGAAACAATAGCTATTTTTATTTGTTTTAACAATAATAGGAGTACAAACACATTGCCCTGGCGTAATTACAAATCGAGCTCAATCCCTCCCAATAATACCAAAGCGGCAATGAGTATAAAGAACAAAGTAGTGTTTTTTTAGTTTAGAAGTGAGAGCACTTCACTAAAGTACATATAAAATTGGAAAATTTAAAAAATACGTTATTGAAACTCACTAACAAGATTTATTTATCAATTTATTTTTTTAACATAGCATCTAACCTTCTATACAGAGCCTTCGAAGCACAAGCAGCGTTCGAAGTCGTAGAACGTTATTTCCGAAATATAATATGTAGCACAAGCAGCGTTTAAAATCGTCGAACGTCATTTCCGAAATATGGTATGTAATTGATAAGTTGCAGTGATATCGTGAAAAAAAAAAAAAAAAACGGCTAGAAAGAAAAGGCGAGAAGGTTTGTTTCTATCTGTTTTAACCCTTTATGTTCCAAATTATGTTAACAATGAATTTTTATGTTTTTTTTTTTTTTTTTTTTTTTTTGTTTTTTTTTTTTTGTTTTTGTTTTTTTGAGTTGAAAATACATCAAAAAACATTTTTACGGATTTTTTTTTTGTTTTTTTGAGTTGAAAATACATCAAAAAACATTTTTACGGATTTTTTTTTTTTAATTTTGGCGCCCCCTACGCCTTAGGGGCCCCCAAAAAAGTGTTTCCGATTGCAGGTATCATCTGTCGACCTTTGAGTGAAGTACAAGGAGTGGTACTCAAAAGGTTCAGCATAACTACAGCTATTCA
Organism: Uloborus plumipes; assembly: GCA_038373865.1. Lineage (NCBI taxonomy): Eukaryota > Metazoa > Arthropoda > Arachnida > Araneae > Uloboridae > Uloborus > Uloborus plumipes. The sequence continues at coordinate 28,902 of JAXGGA010013752.1, forward strand.
GGATTCATAATACTAAATTAACACCCAAGTAGCATCAACTCATCGGATTTTGCTCGGCCGATCATCGAACTCCTCGTAAACTGATCCCGTAACGCACGATGACATCGTTCCGATTATATCCGAGCACGGTTTTCGATGAGCTACTTTTCATCGGAAAGCGATATCCTTCCGATCAACTTTCCGGATGAAAATAAGCCGAGCTATATTCCATCGGAAAACGATATCCTTCCGATCAAATTTCCCGATGAAATTCATCGGCACGGGACTGCACTGCTCGTAAATTGTTCCAAATCTCATCGTATTTCGAGCAAAACTCATCGGATTTTGGTGATCGGATTCTGTTTGGCCGATGAGACGTATTGGATCATCGGCCGATGAGAATTTCATCGGGTTTCGATGAATGGCCGATCATCGGCCGATGAGATGATGCTGCTAGGGCATAAGCGGAACTTATAAGTCCCGTAAAGAGTTAAGTGGATAAGACCGGCCGATTACCAGATCAGCATATTATGCAGACTTCAGACCCCATATAGCTAAATGCTGTCCTTCCAGATAGATTTAAGCTAACATCAGTGTATCCAACCGAAATCTACCAAAACAAAGTTGCACATTTTGTATAGTTTGTCTTGCAGCGTGGGGGCGCAGTTTGCGCTGCTTGGGGTGTCTGTCAATTTTTTTATCTTTAAGGGCCCTGCTCCACATCAGCATAAAACGCGACTGAAACTGAAGGCAGAAACCGAAAATCCGTCTACTTTTCATAGGAACAGTATTTGCTCGATTTTACGCTTCTGCTTTATTTTTCTGCTTTACGTCAATGTGGAGCAGGGCCCTTAGTCTGTTTGGACTTGACAAAAAAGATTTTTTTTTTTTTGATCGGTCAAAATGCCGCCCCTTGGCTGCTGCGCCCGTGGCAAGCGCCACTCCTGCCAACCCCTAGCTACGCCACTGAGTATAATACAGTTGAAATTTTACGGCAATAAACATTTAAATAAGGAACTTCGTTGACTAATAAATGGTTTTTATAAAAACACAATAAAAAATAGTTCATTTTCTTCTCATAGTCACTTTTTGTTTTAACCCTCGTGGGTCCCTCCGATTTCAGTTACACTCAAGACCCTTGGGGTCATAAACGACCCCAATGCTTCCTTTAATTAATTCATTATAATTATTGAATGTTACATGCATTATTTAAGTTCGCACACTTTTTAAAGCTAAAAAAACAAAAAATAAAACGATACAATTAAAGTAAAATTTAGTTTATGAATTAAAATTATAATTTTAGAGCAAAACTTACAATAACTGTAGATTTATTTACATCTATTACAGACCTGAAAAAACATGATTTTTGCAAGTGAATTTCAAACACTTATGACATTTTTCAATGCATTTTCTGTCCAATTCTCTTGGACAAAAGTTGCAACGTCCTCTTTTTTTGGCCTTCTGGGGAAGTGACCCCAAGGGTCTTGTGTGCAAAAATGCAATTCGGGAAAAATAAAACACAATAATAGCATTATTTTGAATAGAAAACTAGAAGAATAAAAGCCGCAAAATGCCATTAAAAACAAATGGTTGATTAACAAAATATATTAAACAGAAATTGCATTGGGGTCACATATGACCCCAAGGAACCCACGAGGGTTAAAATTCTCTAAACGAACTATCTGCGTCATCAATATTCATCCAATGATAAATGCAAAACCTTCATTTGCATGTCGTGATGAAAGGGTATTTGCTCGATCCATACGGCTTACAGATCTGTGTGGTTGGAATACCAATGCAGTCATTTAAAAGGGGGGAGGGAACGGGTCATGTCATTTAATCGCTCCCAGTGGTCGGAAGCATTCAAAGGCCGATTAGCACCTTTTGCATGTTTCGCTGTTTTTAAGAGCTCTTTAGAAGACTGAATGATTGGTGGAAAATACGTGTGTAGAATATGGAATGCTGAGTGGGCTGTTTTAAATAATCTGGGATTATTGATCAAAAACTGTGTTAATAACTCTCATGGAAAAGCTTTCAATGTTATGAAAAAGCACAACTTTGCATACCATGGTTACTCATCAATAACTTCTAAATAACTAATACTTAAGTATAGCATTACGTAGCAGCTTAGTATATAGTATGTGACTAAACAACTAAACAGAATAAATAACTAATACTAATAATTAAATTATCTAAATAACTGAAAATGATAGTTAAACTATTTAAATGTCAAATGCTGATTACTAAACTTACTAAATAACAAATAGTAAGAGCAAAACTGAATAAGTAACTAATGCTAATAGCTGAGCCAACTGAATAACTAGTATTAATTATTAAACGAGCTGAATAACTAACAATAATGGTTAAACTAGCTAACTACTTTATAGAAAAACTAAACCGACTGAATAACTAATACTAATAACTAAACTAACTAAATAAGGAATAGCAATGGTTAAACTAGATAAATACTTTATAGAAAAACTAAACCGACTGAATAACTAATACTCATAACTAAACGTACTAAACTTTGAAAACAGATTCTGCCTTAAATAAAACGTGTCATTAAATCGCATCCTGTGGTCGGAGCATTCAAAGGCCGATTAGCGCCTTTTGCGTATTTTGCTGATTTAAATTGCTCCTTAGGAGGCTGAATGAATGGTGGCAAATTCGTGAGTAGAAGTTAAAATGCTAAATATGCTGGTGGAAATCATCTGGGATTATTGATCAAAAACTGTGTTAATAATTTGCATACAAAAGCTTTCAATGTTATGAAAAAATCTTGTACGAACCCCACACTACTTCCTTTTACGCGTAAATTGCTAAGTAGATGCCTTAAGTGTTAAAATAGTGCTTGGAGTGAGCAAGATAACAATTCAAACATTTACATCCCTAGTTTGCCACGAAACAATGGAAAAAAAAATGTTTTACAATGATTAATCTCCTAAATATCGCCGATTTGAACTTTACTCAGTGGATTGTTTGCAAGGTATCGCCAATAGCGCAAAAATGAACGCTTATTCGAAAAATCTTTTTTTTTTTTTTTTTTTTTTTTTTTTGCCAAATTTGACGATATGTCGCTAACTCGGCAACAAACACTTTTTGACCAAAAGTTTGGCCATATATTGCTACGTGTTCGCCTAATCACAACATGATTTTCGTCTACATTGAAATTGACACTGAATGATCCCCGAAAAGGGTGAAAGACCCTCTTGAACGTTCGAACGCAACCACAAGGAGAGGTGCACAAATAGACGCCCCTCCCCCAGCGCCTGCATGCCAAATTACACTCTTGTACGGCATATCGTTTTCGAGCTATGCGGAAAACATATATACGTACATGCATACGTACGTGCAGACATCAGGAGAAAACTCGTGATGAATAACTCGGGGATAGTCGGAATGGATGTTTCGGCTGTACATTATATATTGTTACATTTGTATGTGCTGAGCAGTCAAAAAACTACTCAAGATGTATTTGACGATGAGCAAAAAATGGAAATTTAGGCCGCAATTTGAGTGAAAATGTTTAGTTACAATACAATATACTCCCGATTATCCTCGGAATTGGGTGGTACGAGTATCGCAGATAACCTAAAAAAGTATAAAGTAAAGGGTAAAGAAGATTAAAAATGTCTTTTGCTTAAAAATAATTGCATTATACTTAAAACGGGCCGTGTACAAACAGTGATGATAGGCACAACATAAAAAAATGTATTTGAGGTTTTCAAGCATATAAAATCTTAAAAAGAAGTGGTACTTACGATTTTTTTTTGTCGTGTCTATGACTTAGCCGAACTAAATAACTCCGTGGATCCTTTTACTGCTTTTGCGATTTTTTGGATGTTATCGTCATAAAGGTCTACAAGTGACGGTAATACACCCATTTCTCTCAGGTTCCGCACTTATTGCTGGACACTCAAAGATATGACAAGGTGTAAGCTGTATATCTGGGCAACTGCAACGGTTTCTATAAATCCTTCTACCCTCTCCATCAATTTTCATGCCTCTGTGATGGCCGGTTCTCAGCCTGGTTATAGTGGTACTTACGATAATGCCCCGGTAAAGTAAATTATGTGATGAAGTACACCGCACTCTTGGGAAAGAAAAAACAAAATTTAAATTCGTGTTTTTCAGAAAAAATCAGTCAATTGGGTTTGTTTCTTTCCCGAGATCCTCGCGGATAAGCAGTTCGCGGATAATCGAGAGTTTACTCTACTTCCTTTATTACGTTAAAGGAAGTAAACGTCGTTTTAAGTACATTCGAATAAACGAGGTTGGACTCTAATAAAGAAACTAGCGAATAATTTTAAGCAAAGAAAGGGAACTACTTTGATATACGCCCCCCCCCCCAAATCAGAAATTTGGCGACGTTTTTTCTCGCCAAGAAAAATACCTGTTTTTGTTGTTGCCACAAAAAAACTGTTGCCACGAAACTCAAAAAAAAAAAAAAAAACTCAAAAAAGAGTACAAAATACAAGAAAATACTAAATTTGGCAACAGCAAAAACCTGAAAGCTGGAAAAACCTAAATTGGCAACACCAAAATAAGAAACAGCAACCCTAAAAAATCGGTAAAGGAGTGTCAGATTTGGCGCGTAATTTTTGGAAGGGTATATCAAAGTTATATAAAAACAAAACCTCCATAGTGATAAATTTTCCACTACATCACCCAGCTAACATCCACTAGCAAAAGACACTCAGCAAGAAGGCAACAAAAAGCTTTCTGTACTACACTGCAAGGTTTCTTGACAACAACATCGTGACGTCAGCATGACGTTAGCCTATGAAAAACGAGCTAGATAAAACGTCACAGCCTACTTGGCGAATGAGAGGAGATCGCTGACTGCTTGTGAGCTCTTATTGGCTCCGCCCGTAGTGACGTTTAGTGTCAAGTTAAGTTGCTGTCTAGTATAGAAAATCGATTTGAATACTTCCCCCAGTACGGATTCCTTCAAAATCGTGATTTATGAGTACCGAAAGAGCAAAATTTTGTCCGCCATTTTTTTTTTTTTTTTTAATTTTGTTAGTACCCTTCCAGATGCCATTTTTGTTCGTTTGTGCGTTTGTGTTAGCTGCAGAATGGGTGTTCAAACGAAAATTCTTTTACATTCTTTCATAAGTAGTCAAGGAAATACGCTTTTTCCGGAAAAAAACCGCGATTTTATACACAAATGAATCTTTTTTGTTCTTTTTGCAAATTCAACTTGAGTTTAGCCTTTGAAAATTAATGAATGAATTCAAACCGCAGACGATTTATTTTCATGACGACAAAAATGAGTCACTGTGAATAGGAATAAATAAATAAAAGAAAGA
>JAXGGA010013753.1:0-34190 GCA_038373865.1 Uloborus plumipes
AAAAACATCAGTGTAATACTGGTAGCAGAGGTTCCAGTTTAAAACTAAAATGCACAATAATAAACTGCAAAACTAGTACTTTAACAGTTTATTACTGTAAAATCACTGTAAAATTAGCTGTATTATACTGTGAAAACAACATTTATTTTTACAGTGTATACATATTCATGTGAATTTTATTCTTTAAAGGTTTGGAATGATTACCAACTTCGGTGGGATGAAGCTGATTATGGTGGAATAAACGTATTAAGGCTACCACCCGACAAAGTCTGGAAACCAGACATCGTCCTTTTTAACAAGTAAGGTTTCATTTTGCTGTTAAAACTGCGATTCTTGCCTCATTGAATTTTGTGTAAATGGTATTTTATTAACATTCTTAATTCTTTGAAGCAGTAATTAAAATTCATTATTTTGTCATTTAGTTTTTTTTTTCTGAATCTTAAAAACATTGCATTTCTACACTAAATTTCAAAGTCCTTGCTCACTTATTTAATGTAACCATATTTATTGCACTAACGGCTTAATAAGAAAAAAAATGTTTCGTAACGGCATAAAAAAGTTAGACGATATTTTTTAATACGAAACTTGTTCTGATGTAAGGATTTGACCATTTGACTAGACATTTGAATAAATAACTAAAATGTGTTTTGGTGCCCCTGAAATAGTCTCTGTTACGATAAAGGTGCATTTCACCAAAGTTAAAATTTTGTTTCTCAATAGATTAAGACAAAATTATTTGCTTTGAAGTTACTTTTATATTTTTTAACAATCACTTAAATGCAAAATGAGTTAACTTGGAAATTTTTGGAAAAACAGTTCAAAAATGACAAAAAAGCTATTTTGTTTCTTTATTTATGACGAAAATAAATAAGTACGGTTGTTAGGTTGTTTGTGCCCATAAAATTAAATTTAAAATTTTGGAATTATAGTTCAGTTCTGAAATTTTACTGATTTATTTTCTCGTTAACGTATTTTGTTTCTATATATTTGCACACTCGACAGTTTTTGTGCAAAATCTCTTGATAGCGCAATATTTACAAGAGGCAATCCTGACAAAATCTTGACAAACCACTGCATAGCAATCTCATTCATTTTGGTTGATGGCTGTTAGAGGCTATTCAACAAGTTAAATGCACGCCAGAAAGGCTGTTTCATTCAACATAATTGGATTCTCCACCAGTTCTCCGTCATTCATTGCTTTTCATGATAACAGAAGCTCATCAGCTTGTCTCTGGGTTTAGCTTCGCTGTTAATATGCCTACTCTGCAACATAGATTACCGTTTCAGTCACCATTACTGCACGTCTGAATAATGATAAAACTTATCTGAGCCAGTTATTGCTGCGCCATTATTGCAGCAGCCTTGCGATATTCCTATTAAGAATCGCATTAGCTTCATTTGCGCTTTAATTTGAAGTGTTGGTGAACAATACTAGTTAAATTTTGGAGATCGATCCACGTCAATTAATCTTTGTTGATGTAATTAAATAATTTAACTATTATCATTTTAATTAGGGTGTTTTAGTATCTTGGCGAATTTATTGTTTATGACTTCGTGAATCTCAGTTGATTTCATATTTGATTAAACATAACGGTTCATAGTTTTAAGCTTTTTAAACTCAAATATTACTATTGCGCACAAATATTAACTTAATGCCCAACTGATCCATACTGCTCACTATGGGGAAACATTGGAAACTTCCAACGATATTTTTGGAATGTGTTATCTGTGAAAAGAATGTTGTGTGGCTGTTTATGTTACACTCTATTTTAGTATAGAAGCAGGAAAAATTGAAAATAGCTTGTTAAGTATGATGGACTACACTGCATTTCTAAGTGCACTAAGAGCTGTTCTGTTGAAAGTGAATAGATTCAACAAAATAATAATAATAATAATAATAATAATAATAATAATAATAATAATAATAATAATAATAATAATAATAATAATAATAATAATAATAATAATAATAATAATAATAATAATAATAATACGAATGCTTATCGGATTTTCAGTCAGAAAAAAAATTAGAGGGGAGGGGGAGGGGGAGGGGGAGGGGCTTTTTCTAGATGTATTCATTTAATTTATTTCTTTCGGTACCTTTCCGTTTCTCTGTATTTTCAAGTGGAGAGTTTGAGATTATTCTTTTGGTTTTTGAGGAAAAAATTGTTGCTTAGAAGATACATTTAAACTAAGAAAAAAAAAAAAATTGTGGACTTTATGTCCCGCAAAAAAACTAATTTAAGATTTAAACATAAGATTTTAAACATATTTTTACAGTAATCAACACTTTTTGAGGTAAATTAATTAATGGATTTCCATCAGACAATGTGTTTCAATCTTTATAAGAAATTTGCATTCATCCTTAATGTCCTTTGAAACGTTGTATACCGGAGTGATATCACAAGATTTGAAAGAAACTTTATCAAATTAGGTTTTCCTTAATGTTTAACCACCGAAACAAATTAATGATTGCATTCAAATATTTACATCATGCTCGTTTTTCTTAACATTTATTTATTTTTTAAAAGCATTTTAGTATAAGCATTTAAATAATTTTTTCTTACATGACGCATCGTGAAGTTAAAGGTTGGAGGTGTTATCGAATATTTTTCTAAATTATTCTATATTTTGGAGATACAAATAGTATCTACGAATGTTATGAATTAAAAGACCTTTGTATTGCACCCGTTAAGAGCAAATACGTGGCCTATGTCGCAAAAATACTTATATTAACAAATTTCAAAAGTATTTTATTGTAAAAGAGTCATTATTAGGAGCTGAGAAAAGCAAAGAAAAATTCTCTGAATATGACAACATTTTTTTTTCAAACTATACCTTCTAGTATTTTTTCCCTCCCTCGTTCCATATTATCTGGATATTTTATGCTTTCTTTAGCCCTTTCTTGTCTCCCTTTTTATCGAATAAAAAAAAAGAAAACTTTTGATGAATCATAAGTAATGACCATAAGTTAGAGCTTGTATCAGTTATGAGTAAAATGCTTAAAAATCAATATGCGTAAAGCAAAACTGAAAAATAAGAATGAAATCCCACAACACCGAATGCTCATTTGCATACTATCAGTTTGCATTTTATGTATTGGTGTACCACTATTTACAATGAAACAATTAATACTATACAAATTCTGATTCGTACGGAGTAACAGTAAAAGTTTACCAAGAGTTACTTAAACGTGTGCGATTGCATTACTAAAAGCATAGGGTTGCTGAGAAATATTTATGTTTACTATAGGAAGTCAGATAAGGTTTTCTGAATGCAATCATAAACAATAGACTTCCAGTCATTACATCTCATTTTATCTCTCAACCCTATTCAATTTTCCAAGAAGTTTCTGACTGTACAATAATTAAATTCAATGCGACACTCTTGACATTTTAACTCTATTATGCAGTGAGGATTAAATATCATTACGCACACAAAAGCTCTCTATGCCGTTTTCGTTTTGTTCGAACGAACACCCGGCACAAGTGTTCGTGACCCGAGGGATGGTGATACTTCACCAGATTTCTTAATCACTGAGGAGCTGAAAATGGTAATCGAGCTTATCCGCTAGAAACCCACAAGCGCTTCTATTATAAACGGACGTATTACTTATTCCGAAACCCCCACTTGCAGTACCCCCCCCCTCCCTCTCTCTTTACAAAAGGGTTCAAACGCTGCTGCATTTGCTGAAATGTGTGGAGAAGGCGCAAGTTGTATGCAGTTATTGATCTTTTTGAAGCTGCCTTACTAGCTCTCTCTCTCTCTTTCTCTCTCTCTCTCTCTCTCTTTTTCACTCATTCTCATACATATATCCAGGTCAACATGCTCTGGCATTTCACTTCCCCCCTCGAAAAATTTTTGCGCCCCTCCCTTGCTTCACCGTTTTGGTATGCTTTTGTCGATTTGTTTTCCTCCTCTCGCAGATGAACGAACAAATTGATTATATGTATATCTACTGATCGTTTTGTGAGACACTCAGACTTTAATTTTGTGCTAATAATTATACATTCCGTAGCAATGTTTTCCAATATATAATTGCGCGGAATAATAGCTATGTGTTTCAGGAAGAGTATTTGTATCTAAATAAAAGTAAAGAAATAACTTAAAAAGAGTGCATATTGTATATTTCCTTGCATATTTTAAATGCAATATAGTGCCCGCCGCTTATTAAAATCATAGTTGCTCTGAGGATATTTGATGTCATTAAGCGGCTGATTTTATAAGCCTGCATACATAAAATTGCAAAAGGAAATGTTTTTAAAGTTTAAACAAAAAATAAAAAAATAAATTAATTACTATTATCTATATTTTATTTTGGGTTAATTAACACACAGTTCAAATTTAACTTGTTTGTACATAGTACATTTTTTAAACTACACAAGAGTGTAATATTGACTTATTGTTGTTTGAGAATACAGAATTTAGTTTTATTCAGACAAGAAAAGCGTGTTTTCACCCCCCCCCCCGTTTTTAATATACACTCTCCGAAAGCTTGATTTTATAAAATGGTGCTAATGGTTTTATTAAAGGATGGTTTTAACATGTTTTGATATAGTAATGATTCTGTTCTTCTAGATTTGATTTTATTAAAAGCGAAATGAAATACATCAATTTATAATTATAATACTTATGAATGACTAATTTCGTGTTGTTGCATCAACATGCCTAATACAAACAAGCATAATGCTTTTTTTGTCACTCATTAAAAGTTTTTTTTTTCTTTTAACCATAGCGTCTAGTCTTCTTATTCAATCCCTCGTTTTACATTATTTAGATATTTTATGCCTCCTTCACCTTTTCCTTTTTTTATCTGAAACAAAAAATGAAAAAAAAAAAATGATCATACATAAATAGCGACTATAAGTCAAAACGTGTAACACTTTTGAGTAAAATTTTTAAAAATTAATATGCGTAAAGCAAAACTGAAAAATAGGAATAAAATGCCATAATACTGAAAGTTCATTCACGCATTATCATTGTTAATTATGAAACAATTAATACTTAATCGTTAGGTATGCTTGGTATGCGAATGTCAATTTTTTTCTCTGCTGTCTCAGATAAACGAGCAAAGTGATAAATTCAGGCTTTAACTTGGTGCAAATAATTATAAACTCTGTAACAATGTTGTCAAATACCTAATTGCGTATAATAATAACAATGTGTATCAGGAAGAGTATTTTTATCTAAATAAAAGTAAAGAAACGAAATAAAGTAAGTGCATATCGTATTTTTTCTTAGATATTTTAAATGAAAACGCAAGTTCTAAAATAAACATCTTTTCCCCATTTTATTGAAATATGAAAATTTCGAAAAAAATACTGTTTTAGTAGGGTGGTTGGACCCTGGAACTGCTTACCGGAAGAAGTAGTAATGAGTAAGGGACTAGATAGGTTTAAAAAACCATTGATATTTTACGGGACTATAATTTGATCAAGACCAGCTCAGCTGGTCCCATATCTTGTTGCAGGTTATGTTTGTATTTGTATCAATATTGATTAGGTCCCTCGAACTTTAACTTTTATGAGGGTGTATGGGGAGTTTTCAATGTATCGAAAGAAATTAAATTTTCATTTTTAATGAGTGATAAAATATGAGCATGTTCACATACCGAAATCTAGTAAAAATGTACATTAAGTATCCTTGAAAAATGAATAAATAAACAATATAAAAATACTATTTGCAAGCCAAAGGGATATTTAGATAAAATTAGTTGAATAAGGAAACTTTCGGTTAGTCACAGTGACCTTCCATGACCTTCTATTGGGTCACACCCCGAATATTTAATGTGCTCTCGTTTACACTCTTAGAGGCAGTATCGATGAACGAAGTTTCATTCTTGAAAAAAATTTCTTTACAAATATTTCGTTTAATTCATCAATGTCAATGTTTTCAAAATTTAAAAAATGCATGAAAAATTATTATTATTTTGCCTAGATAGCACATGTTGGCAGAGTTTAAATATTGCATCTGCACCGTCTTTAAATTTTTGCAAGTACATTCTTAGATATAAAAAGTGTATAAGTAACAGTGACGAGCAAAACAACTGATAATATACTGAATCGTAATAGCATGATGAAGGCTAGTAACGCAATTCTCCTAGTAATGGAATAAGTCTTTCCATCTAATTGAACCTGTACAGCAGATTTATTGGACTTAGGTGTTAATCCTAACAAACTTTGAAACGATATATCCCTTTTATGTAAAGCCTTTTAACAGATTCTCACAGGAGTTCTCATGGAATTGTATTGATTCTCTTATATTTTATTCACAGAAAACAAAGTTCATGGGCCCTCCAAAAACGTAAAAATAATATATTTAAATGATATAAAAGAAACAAAAAAGATGTGTGTATAACTCTCGTTATAAAATCATAATTATAAAACGAAAATTTACCTGTTCTTTTCTTTAATGCTCCCAATTCCTTATTTTCCGTTTTTCTTATTCGTTTATAATTTTTTTAATTATTTTTTTTTTTTAAATCCTCAAAACTCATCATTTAAAAACTTTAACAAAAAGCAACGATTTGAAGCTTGTTCAAAATATATAGTAAATAGAACAAATAATCATTATTTATTTTTAAAAACTACATTAAAACCTAAATGTTCTCAAGTTCAACTGTGGGCTTCTATCAGAGCCGTAACTAAACTATTGTTTCGGGGAGGGATTTACCAACACATTTCTCGTCAAATTTATACCATAAATGATATCTGATTTCATGTTCTATATTCTACTGCTTTTGCTACAATATATGCTTAACGGGCATTAAAATGAAAAATAAATTGACATATTTCTCCAATGAAGAAAAAAATTCTGATGTGTACAAATCATCTTAGCCGCAAGTAAAAAGATGTGTTGTTGTGTATGAAATTATGTTCGCAAAAACTACGAGATAAATATTTCGGATATATCATTCAATGTACTATCATTCAATGATAATTTCATTTTTCAAATGAAATTGAAAAGTAAATAAGAAAATTAAAAATAAAATCAATATTTTTCACCAAAAAAGGGCATTAAAAATATCTTTTCGAATGGTTTTGAAAATTTTCGGAGGGATTTGAACCTTAACCCGATATTAATTGCGCAGCCAAAAGGAACGGCACTGCTCGCGCCGGGTATTTCATACCTGAGGTGGTTTCTTCGCATTTACGAGTTCAATTTGTTTTTAACAAGGGTAAAAATACAAATAAGAAAGAAGATTAATAAGGAAATATATTTTTAAAGAACTTGCATTCAATTTGCGCATTTTTTGCAAAGGCATGCCACATGCTCGACACAAATGTGCTTGTTACATTTTTTACAGACAAATTTAGTTTTTCAGTTCGTTTTAGTTTTTCTGCCCTCAAATGTCGCATTTCCTAATCATAGCTACGATAACGCGCCATTCCGAAAAGATACTTGCGCGTATGCTTTCAGAACTGCAGCATAGATGCTCGAGCAGGGTATGACACACCCGTATTAGACAATTCCTAAGAAGCTGTTCTTAGAATTTCTTCGCCCTTTCTACCCCTTCAAGGTTTATGACCTTTGGGTCAGATACTCAAAGAATCGTCCACTTTCTAAAAAAGGTGGGAGAGAAATTTGAATGAAAGCAAGGTGGAAGGTATGTCACACCCAGCGCGATTAATCTCGAGTTGAAAACCCAACTCTTAAATATGGTCCTGGTATCTATGTATTTTCAGTAACAAGGATGTAAATAGTGGTGATGCAAATTATTATATTCATACAAGGTTCTAAGTTCTTAATCTTATTAAAGATAAGATTTCCATTATTTTAAGATTCTTTATTTTTATTATTCTCATATTACAGATACTTCATAAAAACATAGTTGAGTTGATGCATTACATAGACTGCGTCATTCAATTCAGGGGAAAAAAAGAACAAGCAGTACCGCAGCAAGAGCGGTTACAGTTATATACAAAAACAAGTGCTAAGTTGATTTGCATAATAGTTTTAACCAATTGGTACACATATAAATAATTTTACTGTTAACACATTGTTTTCACTGCACGATTCAACCTGTTCTTAAGGAACAGATTTCTGTTTTATTTATGAATATTCAAAAAGCGAATTAAAGCTTGATGTAAATTAAATATCTCATTTATTCTGTGTTTTAAATACTTTGATTTTTTTTATGTTTTCTGAAAAAGTTTATGGGGAGTTTTCATAGAAATTAATAACAATTATTTTATAAGACTTGCTCAAAAACTGAATTATTTTTAAAGCATAATATTTATTGATTTTGCCATTAATGACCATAATCTACATGAAGTTAAAAGTTTGATTTTTACAATAATGCACTCTCGTGCAGTTTTGTATGTACTATTACTATAATTATAACGATTCAGGATAAAAAAAGAATATTCCCTACGAACTTTATTAGCTCATGTAAATATGTTGAAGGTTGAAACATATAACAGAGTTCTGAGCATTAAGATCAGGAAAACAAATAATTATTTATGTTCAATAACCACGCACAGTTTTAAAAATCATTATCGAATTTAAGTTTAGTGTCAGATTTAGTATATTTTTCCTACAAAAAGTCTGTCACTCTTACAACTATAGCTAAACAAACTTTAGCATGAAAGTCATGAATTTAGAAAAGAGCAATGTTTAAAAAAGGAAATTCATTTTTTTATTCTTCTGGTCTTGTGTTAAGTGGTCATGCGCAAATATTTTGTGTCAGAAGCTATAAAAATAAATTGGCGTTCGCCAACTTTTCAGTTTCCAAAAAATTCTTTTTTACGAGGCTTTTTATTGCTACTTCCAAAATACCAGTTGACTTCCTCGTCATTTGGGCGCAGCTGAAAAAAAAATAACTTCCGTTATAAAAATATTTCTAACGCCTGGAATTTAAAAAAGAATTTGTTTAGAATATTGAAAAGAAAATTTTAAAGCGTTAAAATGACAAACTTCCGGCACGAGTTTATTTACTTAGGAATAACTTTTATTTGTTCTGAAACATTGAACTCTGGATTTTTCAAGAATAAAAAATGTTTAGTACTCTTATGTTAAAAAAAGTTGCTTTTTTACTTTTCCCAATAAATAATAATTCACATTAAAAGTCTGCTCATCTCCATATACATAAATTTACATTTACCTAAACTCTTGCATATCAAGAAGAATTTTATAATTTTATTGGTTTACTTCTTTGTTTTTTTTTTCCTTACTGTTATACATTTTTTAATGTTTGTCTTCGATGCCTTCATACCTGAAATTTCGGGCCGGATAAAGGGCGCCACTGGCTGTTAGAAAAAAAAACAGAAAAATAAGAAAAAACAGATCTTTGCTAATAGGGGCAAAATGATACCATGAAAATGTGAATCATTTCTCGTAATAAAAATGTGAAAAAGCAGTTATTTATGGAAACCAGCATTTAAAAAATAAACAAAAATAAAAACCTTGGATTTCTTTTCTTTTCTTTCTTTCTTTTTTTTTTTTTTTTTTTTTTTGAGGCTAGTAATAATTGAAATGCTTAATTGGGGTTGTTTCTTATTGTCGAAATAATAAGTGAAAATGCTGTTGCATATATGTCTGATAATTATAATATTAATAGTAATAACAATAATAGTAAAATAAGTAATTGCATAAAATAATTGTAATAAAGAGGAATTTGTTAGCACAACCAAGTTTAAAAATAACATGCATTTCGAAAGTAATGCCCACCCCATGGTGGCGTCAAATGAAAAAAAAATAGTATACTTCCAAAGCTTTTAACAATAGCACTTTCACTGACGTTATTTTGAGCTTATTAAAAGTTACTTAGTAGGAATAAGCAGGGAAGGTATAGGATTGGTTATTCATAAGTTTTAAGAACGTTAAAATCGCAACAGTAAATGGTTTAATTCTTTTTTGAGAATGAGTGCTTTTTATAATAAATGCTGGATGACTGCCTCGATAATCTTGACAACTTACTGTTTCTGCCTCTAGTCATATGTTATGAGGTTAGTGCAATCTTGTCTAGGCCCTAAAACTGATTCTTTGACATCGTTTACAAATGTAATGTTTCTACTGTGGATCCCATATTGACAATGACGAAGATAATTTAATTACAGAAACACGAGTAATGCAAGGAATAAGGTAAGGTTAAAAATTAAAAATAAAGCCCCGGACCTTGATTGGCGTCTTTACTGTTCAGAAAGCATTTTAAATTTTAATATATTTAATTTTTTTTCGAGAGGACATGGTGAACACATTAAAGGAAACATAACCCTTACTTAGTCGCAAAAGCAAAATAAAGATGGAAAATTGAAAATCCTTAAACTAAAATCAATTACAAGCATCTAAATTCTTAACACACAGAAATTGGCAATAGATAAAGATTTTAAATCCTTGATTTTTCTTTTATTGTTTGCCAACCTTGGGTTTCAGTTGAGTTAAATAAAGGCTTTGCCGCATTTGCAAAAACATTATAAGGCTAGTTCTATATATCATGGAAGTTCCAAACACTTTCTATCGGACGTGGATTTTTATTTTCCCTTTTTTTTTTTGAAACAATGGTTTTTTATTTTAAATTATGTTTTCATTTTAAAATCGTGAAAAACGTTTAAAAGGCTTTTAACTAACTTCTTCGTTAATTAATGTCATCAGAAGACGTGACCTAGCTAGGAACACTCTCCAGAAATTCTCCCATCAAAATAAATAAATAAATAAATAAAAAATAAATTAAAATAAAAAAATAAATAAATAAAAATAAATCACTACACAGATCGACACATACACAGACAAGTCAAACTTAAAATCCCCTTTCTTGTTACGTCAGGGGTTAAGAATCACTATTTTGAACCATTTAAAAATTAAAGAGTCAACATTAAGGTACTCACTTTTTTGTGAAAATTAATTTCCTTTGAATTAAAACAAAGGTGCTAGGAGTTACAGTTATAGTTCATTTTTTCATTGCTCCGATAATCTTTAAATGTTGTATTCTCTTTATTTCGATGTAACGAATGTGATTCCTTAATGAAAACTCGCTGGCAATTAATGCTAAAAATTAATTAATTATGAAAACGAACTTGATTTTTTCTTTCTTAGGTGAAATTATTCGAGTTTTAATTTTAATTTTCCTTCTTTCCTCTCATTTTTCTCTTTTTCTTTTTATGGAACTTCATTTTTTTTTTTTTTTTTTGCTGTATCATATACTTACTTGAGTCTTTTCATGAAACCTTGAAGTTACCTTTTCTATAATAATTTTTTAATTAAGAATACAGTGAACTCTCACTTATACGCCGGCCCAAGGGACCAATAGAAAAAGGCGCATAAGTGAGAGAGACGCATAAGTGAACAAGCCTATTTAAAGGTCTAAAACGCAACATAAGCTCTAATGAGGGCATAAATAAGATTGTTTCTATAGAAAAAGGACATATTACTATGGTTTGGTAATTACTGTAGCGTAACTACTATGATAAATAGAAAACAAAAATTGTAGCACACATAATCACAAACTAATCATTTCAAATCGATGCATATTTGATAATTGTCAATCTCCGAACTCTAGTTCATGCGGAAAAAATGCCTTCCGTAAACAATTAAGGCCAAATATTAAAGAGGAAATTAAAGAAACATGCTTATTTTTTAAAGAAAATTAATTATTTTTTTTTTTACATTTTACGAAAAATTCGGCGCATAAGTGAAATATTTATCTTAAGAGCGACGCATAAACGAATGATATTATCATTATTTTGCTATGGAATGTGCTGGGACTACTGAAAATGGTCGTATAATTAAAAAAGGCGTATAAATGAGGCGGTGTATAAATGAGAGTTCACTGTACTAATACATTCGCTATTCTTATCCCTGAAAACTGCTATAGGTAGCTAAGTTTGATACATTTTATTATTTTGTTCGTAATTTTTAAATGAAGTTAGCCAAGCCGCAACTGACACTTTTTGCGCAACTACCTGACATAAATAGCATAGCACATGGATATGTTTTCTGACCGAAGTTGAATGGAGCATACACTGTTAAAACTACAGGTTGTATAAGGCCCCTTTAAGGATGAAACGTTGTAGCACCACGGGTACCCCCTGAGGGGTGCCACTTTATTCCCGATGGCACCCTTGAAGTTGCCATTTGGCTCCTTAGGGTGCCATGAGTCACCCATGGGGTGACATAAGACACCCATAGAGTGCCATAGGGAGTCAAGTGGCACTTCTCAAGGGGTACCCGTGGTGCTACGACATTTCACCCTTAAAGGTGCCTTGTACAACCTACCCAAGTAGCATCAACTCATCGGATTTTGCTCGGCCGATCATCGAACTCCTCGTAAACTGATCCCGTAACGCACGATGACATCGCTCCGATCAGTATCCGAGCACGGTTTTCGATGAGCTAATTTTCATCGGAAAGCGATATCCTTCCGATCAACTTTCCCAATGAAAATGAGCCGAGCATCCAAAATTGATCCTAAATTCATCGGCGTGGGACTGCACTGTTCGTAAATTGCTCCAAATCTCATCGTATTTCGAGCAAAACTCATCGGATTTTGCTGCTCGGATTCTGTTTGGAAGATGAGACATATTGGAGCAATTCCCGATGAGAACTCATCGAATCCGATCATCGGCCGATGAGAATTTCATCGGGTTTCGATGAATGGCCGATGAGATTATGCTGGTAGGGTACTACCGCATTTAGGAATATATTTTGAAGTGATTTTCGTTCATACCTGAAGGGTGGTGTAGTGGTAAGATGCTGATCTCTGAAGTGGGTTTCACCCAAGTTGAAAATAATCTGCAGAAAAGATTAAAATTGAAAAAAATTGAGGTTTTTTTTTTTTTTTTTTAAAGATTTTTGCAGAATTTTAGAAGACAGAAAACATATGCAGGTTATCTTCAATATAAATTGCAGAAAACCACATTTTTTTCTCTGTTAGTTTTCTCTAAATAGTCTGCAGATTTTTTAAGCATGTTCCAAATATACTTATATTTTCAGCAGTTATTTAAAAGCTTTTAAGCACATTTTTTTCGCTGGGACACAGAAGAAATTTTACTCATACCAACTCTCAATGTAACTACAACTTCAACTGTCAATTCTACTATGCCAGAAATAGAATAGCACACTGATATTTCCTGGCCTAATTTGACTGGAGTAGAAGTTACAGTTGAAATGGGAGTGACATTTTCCCATGTGTGATGCTTTTTTTAGATGCTTTTTTCAAGCTAACGCCTACAAAATATAATTTCTCAAAAATAAAAAAGATAAAATAATGAAATTAAAAGAAAGCCAGCATAAATTATTTGTTGGTGCGTCTGATAAGGAAAACTGTTGACAACGGATAGTTTTTTTAAGCTAACGACTGAAAAATATAATTACTAAAAAATAACAAAATTTAAGTAATGAAATTAAGGAAAACTAGCATAAATTATTTGTTGGTGCGTCTGATAAGGAAAACTGTTGACAATAGATAGTTCTAAACATAAACTATAGGAGTTGCTATTTTTGTAGATAGTATAAGCAAAACCGAAGGAGAACTTCAATTCCTGATAATATCAGAGTATTTACACTTTAAACTTCCGCTCTGACAGGATGATAAATGATGCAACGGACAGAAATCCATCATTTTTCTGAGATAACTCATGCAAAATAAATCAATTTTTGGGCGCATCTGGTGTTTAAAAAGAATTGTTTTATATATTTTTGAACGCGAATGCTGCAATTATAAAGCTATCAGTGATTCTTTTAACAGATACTTTCTCAGTTAATGTTCTTTAAAAGAAAGCTTTCTTAGTTTTGTAAAGTCTTAAATAGGTTTGCTTTTTGATTTTTTTCCGTAGATAGAGGCAGTTTTCCGTATATGAAGGGTTTGCAGCACATATAGTTCAGTACGGCCCAAATTTGGAAATATATGTTTTTCTCATTTAAATTTCTTTTTAATGAAACAACAGTGAGACTTTTTTTTTCTTCAATTTTCAAACGCTTGCTTATCAAATATATTTGAAGATAATGTGTCATTTTTATCAAAAATCTATAACAGTGTACTTTTAATATAAAATTTACTGTTATAGACAACAAATTTTCTTCTTGTTGATGAACTTATACTTATTGGATCATAATAGATGTGGACATTAAATTTATTTACTTTCTTTTTTGCACTTTTTTTTCTGATGTAAAAATTGGCTTTTTATCTATAACTATACATAAGTTGTCATGATTTCTTCAATGCACTAATAGGAATAGGATAATATAAACACAAGGCGTGCGATTTAGTAAGTTGCAAACAAAAAACAAGATGAGGGTAAAACCAGTAAATGGTACAAACTTCTAAGAATTATTATGACCCTACATCACTTGCAAGGAAATCAATACATCATCATACAAAAGCCGTGAAATCTTTATTTTCTTTTGCGTGGTTTAAATCAGACGTTAAATGAAAATTTAATTTTAAAAGTGCAATTTTAATACTTTTCACGTCGTCAGGAAATTGTAATCTTTTTGAACATGCATAATTTTGTTTCCATGTGCATTCTTAAAAATAATTTATCTGCAGTAAAACTCCAAGACAAAAAAAAAAAAAAATACAATAACAAAGTAGGGCGAGTTCTGGTAAGTGCGTCCACGGGGTCAGTGCGTCCACTGAGAATTATATGAACACTGTCTTAAAATTGCTTTTGCAACATATCGACTATGTTAGGTAACTGTCTAATGATAATTTCTATAGGTAGAGGTCAGCCCTGGTTTCAATAGACGAAACACACTCATGGACAACTTAAATGTCTTCAAAAACACTCTAAAGTAAAGATTGAGAAGGTTTTGTTTGAGTTTCTCTTGTAGTCATACAAAGCAACTCAAGTCAGCAAACACAAGTTATTTCTTTTGAGTAAGAGCTGCTAATAACATACATGGGGTATTTTGATCAAATACTCTAACTTATTTTTTTATATGACGGTACGCACTTTCCCTTTCTTTAAAGTAAGGTGGGGGTAAATGCGCACCATTATGATGAGGCAAGTGCGTACCGCTATGATGGGGCAAATGCGTACCATTATGTGGGGCAAGTGTGTATCATTATGGTGGGGCAAGTAGGTACCATTATGTGGAACATCTGACTTTCGTAATTCACCTTTAATTTTGCTAATAGCTCCCTTGTAAGCCGATTATAAACCCAACGTCATTTCCATAAAGTATTTATATTTACATTGAATGCGGCATAAGATTTCAAATTTATTCAGTACCTCTAAAATATATATTGTCCTTTAGATATGAGTTAGTAAACTTTTCGGTTGAAAATAGCAATCATAAACTACTTAATTCAAACCAGAATGACAAATGAAACAATAAAATTAGGTAAAACATTAAGTGAGGAGCCAACACTTTTCTGATTCAAAAAACGAAGGTGGAATAATGAATAAATTATATTTAGGAAAATTAAGAAACACCTTGTGAGAAACTATTTCAATGTACAAAAAAAAAAATGTACAAGCATCATATCATGATCAATTATTTTCTACATTTTCGCTCTTTCTTTTGTGTTTTTTTCACACTGCTGCTGATTCTAATATGATAAATATTTTAAAACCGTATTAAAAAAAACGAAGTGTTCGCGCAGGTCATCTGACGACGGTCTACCATACAACCAAAATTAAAGGAAATCACTTGGGTATTTACTTACCTCCCGCTATTAGACGCACATGTCTCATCTTACATTTAAGAAGGGGTGAGTGTAAACCCTGGCTTAAGCATAGACTGATTAATGTATGAAACAAAAATAAACTACGTTGACTATGAGTGACTATCTTAATATATAACAAGAAGTTCTGTCAAGAACTAAACGAGCCTACTTTCCCGTACATCGACATCGGCATTCTAGCATCTGATCATTATTCTCTTGATTATCTAAGACTAAAAATTATGTCAAACATACCTTTTTAGCACTTGAAGCTGATTTCTAAAAGCAAAATATACCCCTCTCATCAGATGAAATAGACACATAAAAAGTAAATAAATGAATAAATAAGCTTTGTCGCACCTTTTAAAGAATGTAACTGTTACAGTTCTTCCGTAGAAAAATTCCTCAATTGTTTTCAAAAAAAAAATTAAAAGTACAAAGTACATCAAAACACATTTTATCAAAGAAAGAAAAAAAAAAAAAGAAAAAAAAAAGAAAAAAAAACTCGTCCGTTGATAAAATGTCTCGAATTTCACTTTTAATCCGTTGCCAGTTGTTAAATATAAATAAAGAATAAAATGCCCTCGTGAATGAAACATTTTTGTTACAAAAAAAATCGTCTGCCAAAAATAATAATAATAATAATAATAATAAATTCAATAAAACAAATGAATAAATAAACAAAAAATCGTCTGCACAGTCAGTCATTTTTTTTTTCGGACTGTTTACTCAAAAGTTATTAGGGGTGATAGCTTGCTTGAGCGGTTCAATGTTGAACGAAAAATTTTTCAAATCGGAAATGTAAATACGGGAATGAAGTATCCTTGAAAAGTTCTTTCCAACAAAAAAAAGTTTGTTCAAATCGGACTGTTCATTAAAAAGTTAGTATCGCGGGACCGGTTATTTGAACGGCTCAAAGTTGAACCAAAAATTGTTCAAATCAAAAAATCAAATATGGGAATGAGCTGTACTCGCCGAGATCTTTCCAACAAAAAAAAGTTTGTCCAAATCGGAATGTTCATTCAAAAGTTATTAGGGGGGGACAGACAGACAGACAGACAGACAGACAGACAGACAGACCGACCGACCGACGCACAAATTCCCCATCTCAATACCCTACTTTCAAATTTTTAATTTTTCGATATTTATTTCATTTTTTTGTTTCTTTTTGACTTTTTTTTACTTGGCGATATTTTTTGAACTTGGCGATATTTTTTGGACTTGGCGATATTTTTTGGACTTGGCGACATTTTTTAGATGCATTAAGCCAATTTTAATGCTTTTTTCGTCTCTTTTATTTTTAACGGGAAAGTAGGCTAAAAATTACGTGTCCCTGTGTTTGTGGCCAATGGACTCCTAAGCTACTGAACCGATTTTAACCAAATTTTACACGCAGTTTCAGTTTGGTCCAACTTAAATGATAGGATAGTTTTTATCTCAATTTAGGACCGCAATATATTTTTTATTGCAAATTATGTATTTAGCTACCAGCTTTTCTGTGTTCTTGGCTAAGCCTTTTTACTAAGCCTTTTTTGACACCCCCATGGCTGAGCGACATAAAGCACACGTTCTGGCAGTTTCTGGAGCGCAGTAAACAAGTAATAATCTTTCTTATAATATATAAAAATTACGTGTCCCTGTGTTTGTGTCCAATGAACTCCTCAGCTACTGAACCGCTGTTAACCAAAATTTGCACGCAGTTTCAGTTTGGTCCAACTTAAATGATAGGATAGTTTTTATCTCAATTTAGGACCGCAATATATTTTTTATTGCAAATTATCTATTTAGCTGCCAGATTTTCTGTATTCTTGGCTAAAATTCTTTAAACATACCCGGAATGCCACCACATAATCTGCGGTTAAAGATTGGTTTACCAATAGTTCTTCTACGTAATTTAAATCCACCGAGATTATGCAACGCGTTATGGTACGCGTTTAGTTATCAAAAAAATCACCGGGAACATTATTGAGGCAATCATTTTGACTGGCAAGTTTAAAGATGAAGTAGTTCTGTTGCCATGTATCCCAATGACACCGTCAGAATCTTCAATACCCTTCAAAAGGCTACAGTTTCCCGTTCGTTTGGCTTCAGCCATGTCCATTAATAAGTCCCAAGGACAAACAATGTCAATTTGCGGTTTATATTTAGAAAATCCATGTTTTTCCTATGGGCAACTATAGGTCGCTTGCTCCCGTGTGGGAAAACCGTCCAATCTATGTTTGTTTACAAGAGACAGATTAACAAAGAATATTGTGCACCGATTAGTGTTGAGTTAAACTGAAATTAAAAATACTTATATTTCAAAAAATAACAAACAATATTGGTTAATTATCTACCCTACCTACATTATTAAAAAATAAAATGTTAAATTAAATAAAATGTTATAATAGCAATTAGCAAATTTTAATTTAACTCAATTGTTACAAGCTTGAATATAATATTTCTAAGTACTAAAATGCTACATTTTTGTTGATTTTTTGTTTCTAGCAAACTTTTGTTGTTGAAATTTTTGTTCAATTGTTTTCATATTTTGATCTCAAATTCATATTTATATAAAGTTGATCTCTATTACGGTAATAATTTTTTTCGTTTCTATTGAAACATTATAGTTTAACCCATACCTTAGCCACAGCAACGCGTGGCCGGGTCAGCTAGTTACTAAATAAAAATAACTTACATTTGCTCACTTGGTCTTTTTAAAAGGACAGAGGAAAAATCACAGACACAACGCTCTCAATCTTCAAATCTCAGTTGTTAGCAAGACACGTGGGATATCACTGATTGCGTTTCATCTATGCACGCAAGTGCTGATTTTTAGTGGTAGGAATTATCCCAAGACAACTACCTAACATATTTAATGCATGTCAGAAGTTTTTTCCTGTTCATATTAACATAATTTGAAGTGGACGCACTTACCCTGCTAGGTAGGAAAAATGCGTACCTTAGAAGATGTGCCATAAACTAGATCACAAAACCTCTGCTTATGGTTTAATTGACACATTATATGCGTGAAAACCTTAGTAAAGGACCTGGAAATAAAACTAAAAATAAATGGTCAATGTAAAAGATTTTTCAACAGAGCAGCATCCTTGAGAACATGAACTTTTAAAAAAAAGGGTACGCACTTACCAGAACTCACCCTAATTTTAAAAAAAAAAGCGTTGTTAGACGAAAATGAAATTAATTTTCACTACTTTCATTCTGAAGTATCCAAAAAAGGATACAAGATATGTTGAGGCTTTAACTATAAGTTTGGTAATAATTAGTAAACTGTCTGGGGCAATACTTGTAAACTTAACAGATTTAATGACTTTGAAGCTGAATTCATCTCAAGTGAAATGACAAAGCCTAAGGGGCCAGACTTGCTATAATTAGTCCTGAAATCATAAGGTCTAATGCAACTTTTGGCCTTGGGACAGAACTGTTAAGCAACTTAAGTGTGATTGATTATCTTCTAGTTTCTGAATCTTCTCTTACGAATTTGAGTTATGGGATTTTCACAGAATCTTGCTCTGACGTTGATTAAAATCCTACTCGCAGATTATTTATGTTTAGAAGCGGTTTCTGCGAAATGTTTGGTAGAACATATCAGCACTAAAATTTCATAAATACGAAATGTGTTAAGGTAATTGTTAAAGATTATAATCTTGTATGTTCTTGGCAATCTCGTTGATCATGATAAAACATGTTAGTAATTGAATCCAGGATAATTAAGTGGAATTTCGTTATGAGAGATAAAGCTCCTTAAAAATTGTTATTAAATTTTTAATATTCCAGCATTTTTTTCTTTTTCTATAAAGTAGCGTATCTCATTAATTGAATTGATTTCTTTTTTTTTTTTTTTACTTTCATAATTTAAAAAAATATTTTATAAATAGATATAAAGTTTTTCTCCATCCATAAATACATTGCTCAACTTTTAATAACATTTAGAAACAATCTACTTATGGATGTTTCTTTCTTGTGCAGTAATTTCAAGTTTGCTCTTATTCGTTTGTATTTCTTACACGTTGTGTACGTATTTATGCACTCACATCCAAAAGTTACATGTATATTTGTAAGTATATCACTCACTGCAGAATTTAATTTTTAACAAAAGCCTGGAGGGGAGGGTTATAGTCTTCGAAACTAATTTAAATCACTTAGTTTTCGGAATTTGTCCAATATGTGACAATTTACATAAAATATTAAGGAAAGGTAGAAGCTGGACTTTCACTCAAATTAAACCCAGATAACCTTTATCTCATCAGAAAATTGCAGTTTTTCTTATTCATGGACATTGGCTCCCAAAAATTAAAATTTTTTACTCCGCTCTAAACTTTTGGAAGTAAGTGTACATATATGCATAGATGTAAGTTAGGCTTTATAATAATGATTTTAACTTGAAACTATTAGGATGTTCAGAATGAAATAAGCTTCCGCATTTCTTTTAGAAACTGTAGATGTGCAGTTTGATGAAGTATTAAATGTTTATTATTTAGATTTTTACTTTTCAGCTTATAGTTAATACATTATATAATGTAATAATGTTTCTAATCAATATAAATTTGCAATAAGAATAGTAGGTGTGTATAGGGTTTTCAAGAGACCCCCGTTCATTGCATGTTTTTTGCTACCTCCATCTACACTTTTGCAATGAAAGAAATATTTCTTCTAACTCCGAAACACGTGCCTACAATTTTTATTTTGCCATACGTTGAATATATTTTTGTTTAATATTTTTAATATTTCAAACTATTTTCCCTTTCATAGTTTGCTATTTTTGTTAATTAATTTTCATCTAAAAATGTTTCAATAAAATTAAAAAAAAGAAAAACATTCAGAAGGGAAAATTAAAAAAATATAAATGTATCATCAAAAACTGAAAACAACACATAAATTATAGCTTTTTTAAATTTTAAAAGGAACATGTTTTTGTTATTGTCTTACAGTGCCGATGGTAACTACGAAGTCCGTTACAAGTCCAACGTCCTCATTTACCCGGAAGGCCAGGTGATGTGGGTTCCGCCGGCCATCTACCAGAGCTCTTGCACCATCGACGTCACGTACTTCCCGTTCGATCAGCAGAAATGCGTCATGAAGTTCGGTTCCTGGACTTTCAACGGCGACCAAGTGTCCTTAAAGCTCTATAACGACAACTACTGGGTCGACCTGTCCGACTACTGGAAGTCGGGCACCTGGGATATCGTGGAAGTGCCCGCCTTCCTCAACATCAACAATCAGTCCAAGAGCGGCCAGCCCACGGAGACCGACATCTCGTTCTACATCACCATCCGACGCAAGACGCTCTTCTACACGGTGAACCTGATCCTGCCGACGGTGCTGATCTCCTTCCTCTGCATCCTGGTCTTCTACCTGCCCGCGGAGGCCGGCGAGAAGGTGACGCTCGGCATTTCGATCCTGCTCTCGCTGGTCGTCTTCCTGCTGCTCGTCTCGAAGATCCTGCCGCCGACGTCGCTCGTGCTGCCGCTCATCGCCAAGTACCTGCTCTTCACCTTCCTGATGAACACCGTCTCCATCCTCGTGACGGTCATCATCCTCAACTGGAACTTCCGGGGCCCGCGCACGCACCGCATGCCCAACTGGATCCGCGTCGTCTTCCTCAAGTACCTGCCCATCCTGCTCCTGATGAAGCGGCCCAAGAAGACGCGCCTCCGGTGGATGATGGAGATGCCCGGCCTGGGCGGCGTGCACCACCACTTCCATGGGTCGCCCGAGACCATGAAGTCGGCCGGCGGCGTGTGCCAGACGGTGAAGGGCAAGATGGACTTTGTGGAGATGGCCGACATACACCATCCGAACTGCACGGTGGCGCGGGCCAACCCGCAGCAGGTCGGTGGTGTCGACCCCCAGATCAGAGACATTGAAGGGGCGGACACGCTTTATCTCACACCCGAGGCGTATAGGGCGACAGAGGCGATCGAGTTCATCGCAGAACATCTGCGAAGTGAAGATGAATATATTCAAGTGAGTATGAAGAACGTTTAAAACCTCGTTGTTATTATTGAAATTAACTTTGAAAATCCAAGACAATTAATTACTGTTTACCCATTTTTCAACACTAATTATATTGCATGCAGAAATTGGAGCAAAAACATCAAATAAGGCAACTTCCCCCTACGGAAATCGCACTACAGCACCCCAGTGGTATGGGGAGGGATGCCGAAGTGGAAGGGTTTTGTAATTATTAATATTCGACTGTAAAATCAGGATTTTCGAAGCGAGAACTATTTTTTCATAAATTACAAAAGTCCATATTTTGTGGATAAATTTCTTTTTTAGAAATAAAACCAATGCGCTATTTTATATAAATTAATGTTGAAAACTACGGTGGCTTCCCCTAAACTACCCAATAAGTAGTTTTCATATTCATTTTTTTGTGTTCGTAAAAGACAACTGGTTATACAGAGTTGTTGACGACTTTTGGCATTAATAGAGTCAGTGGTTATTGCATCGTTTTCTGATTCCAATTAGTCTACTTAACACTTTTGCTTTTTTTTAATAACTTTTAACAGGCGAATAAGCACAAAAAATTCTTCAAAAGTTTGATTTAATTTGGTGACTTTTGATTCCAAAAAATGCTATGGGATCTCAACCCGCAGCAAGGCATGTTTAACCCAGGCACGAACTGAAGATCGACCGGTTGAGATACTAAAGTATTTCTGGGTGTTTCCGGCTACATAGTGATATCAATGAAAACGCTTCTGCACGGTTAAAAATTCAGGAAGCTTTTATGGTAAATGTTACTGTAAAAAGTAGCGTTTACAGTACAGAAAATTTTTACAGTAAATTGTACCGATAAAAAACTTGCGATTGCAGTGCCAAATGATGACTTACTGTGAGATGCACATGACACCCAATTTCCGCTTTCCTGAGGTGTCTCATCTGGTATAGTGGATAGTAAAGCAGTGTGTAAAAACTGGGGCTCGGGTTCGATCCTTGTCGTTCGTATCTCGCGCTTTTTAAATCTCGTTTTCTCTCCCGTAAAATTTTACAGTAAAAAAATATTTTACGGTAAAAGTTACTGGCAACATGGATGCCAGTAACTTTTACCGTAAAATTTCAGGAAAATTTTTAACAGTGTGGGTGGTGTCGAACGACTTCGGGTGGACCAGTTATCTAACTTTGACGTGGTCATTGTAATTTGATTTTGCTCCTAATTGAAAACAATATTACTTACCTATTTTAAGCTAGCAGCGTACCTGGCTCTGCCCGGTTTTCTGTTGGGTAGGGTGTTTTCGTGAAGCTCCTTTATAAATTTTTCAACATTAAAGTGCACATCTATAAACGTAAATATGTCTGGCTACTTCTGCAAACAATGGATTTTTTACTATCTGGATAAACTAAAAAAACTGTATTACATACCCTAAATACAAATACAAGTTACAAATAATGTTTAGGTAAATATTAAATGTTTAAATGTTATAGCCGTTGATCCTTGACTTCTGGTGTTGCATGCCAAAACAATCCCCTTTTTATTTAGTCCCGTTAGCGATTATTGGTTAAATGAATCTAAAAATCCTAAGAAAGCAATTAATTTCACTCCAGAGAAGCTTTGGTTAAAAATTTTCACTATGATTCCTAAAAATATTGATGTTGCAAGGCAACAAATTTTGTCAACAATTGGTTGAAAATTTAATCATTTAATGATGAAATCACATGAAAATTATTGTTTTTTACAACAACTTTTTTAAAATAAGTTTTTTTAGAAATAAATTATAGCCTATCCTGATTCCTGTTAATGTAGCTATCTACGTTGAAAAAATGGTTACAGTCAGTCCAGTAGTTTTGAAGATTACCCTGGACATACATACACACAAAAGTAGTCATTTTTGTATATAGATATAAAGATATTTTTTAATGCAATAAATCAACTGAACTCTATATGACGACTTGATTTCACTCTTTTGAATCTTAAGTTACTTTAAAGAACACAAAGCTCGTACTTTTCCATCAATGTATAAAAAAAATGTGTGAGGAAGTGAACCAAAATCTTAAAGTAAATTGATGAAATCCCGTGTATTCAGTTGAAACTGAAGCAAGCGAGAACCAAAAGTAGAAAATAATAAAAGAGTAAAAGAATCTGAAGTAAAATAGAACTAACCCAAAGAGAAACGTCCTCTGTGGAATAAAGGAAGAAGAAAATAAAACAGTTCTAAGAAAGGTGTTGGGAAAAATTCCCTCGGGAGATTAACCCCTTACTACTAGGAAATTGAGAAAAAACCGTAGAAGATGCAAGTCGTTTCCATCGCAAGAATAGAAGTCCGAATGCTTAACAGACTGACCCAAAGTTGGGGTTTGAGGGAATGATTGTTCTCCCGTTCTTAGAGTTCTCTTATTCTAGTGTTTTATTCTCTAACATAGAGAGATTCCGAGTCCTTTATTCTACTCTTTCCAGTTTTATATATATCTAGAAGATTCAATTTTCCTCAGACGTATTCCTTTGAATAACGAAAACGTGTGGGAAAGACATCGATAAAAAATGTTCACATATCGTGTGCCCAGCATTCATTTTCTGGCAACGAACGTAACTATAAAATAAGTAAGGTTTAGCATTTTACGTAATATATTAGTACGTAATATATTAGTAGTAGTACGTAATATATTAGTAGTAGTTTGTATGCATACATAAAATCTTTAATATACACTAAGAATAGGAAGGTTGTAAGCATTTAACAATGCAAAATACCAAAATCAAAGCATTACTGTATCATCAATATAATACTGAGTTTATATGATGCTGTTTGGTCCGTTTGTAGTTTTCAAATAACTTTTCGAGTGTCAATTAAAACATCCAATTTCACTCACTCTAGAATTTTGTTTCTTAAGTCGTGAAACATGTCTATAGAGGTCTTGAATTACATATTGCATTCTAAAACTGCATTTTAAAGGGTGTAGCTTTATTTTATTTTTGTGTAATAGCTTGTGTGTGTGAATTAATCGGAATTTCACAGGTTTTGGGAGAAGCTAAAGTTTTATAATTTATGTGTAAAAAAATGTAAATTTCCTTGTGTTTTTCACCATTATTAATAATTGTAAGTCTTTATTTCAGTACAATGATATAATGAGAAGTGATTCACCTTTTATTACATTAATTTTCTTGTTAGCGAATATTCTAATTATTTTCGTGCAGCAGGTTTCCAAAATTAGCATTATAAAAATAAAGAGCACACCATTACATTCTAAGAAAAAATGCAACTGATATTGTCATACGAATTTTCAGTTGTAGTACTTTGAAATTAAATCCTCAGAAATAAATTAGTTCAGCTTTTCAATAAAAGTTGTTGCTTGTTTTTTTTTTTTTTTTTGTCTCGTTGTAGGATTTACATTCGTTTTTTTTTTGCGTGTAAAAACACGCTTTTGGAGGAAAAATGCCTAGAAAGATGAAATTGAATAGCGAAACTTCACCTGAATACAAAATTTCTAGATCACTAGCTCTCCCATTATTAAAGATTCATATGAAATAAAAATACCATAAATACACCATAAGCAATACCTAAATATAATCTTAATAATAAGTGAATGGGTGCAGAGTGACCATAATAACTATGTCTTTATCCTGCTGCATCCTAATTATTTTTTATGGATATGCTTAGTATTATCTACTTTAGAAAATTACACGTCATAATATGACTGGTACGGATTTTTTTTTTCATTTAAATCCATGGTTGCGAAAAACATAGTTTAAGTACAAATCTTCAAATTTCAAATAAATGCCATTGGATGGATACAGAAAGACTTTTAGTTTTTAATTTAATTTCAGTTCTTGTTTATTGTAAACATATTTTGATTTATTTCTTCTTTCAGATAAGAGAAGACTGGAAATACGTTGCTATGGTGATAGACAGACTCCAGCTTTATATCTTCTTTGCCGTAACTACTGCTGGCACTATAGGTATACTGTTGGACGCGCCTCACATATTCCAGTACGTGGATCAGGACAAAATAATAGAGATCCATAAAGGGAAGGCAACTTGAAGTCCAGAATGAAGTACTTTTTAGAATATTTTGCTGCCGAAAAAGTTTTATAAAGAGTCTTGCAAGTTTGGGTGCAGTTATGCTTGAAAGAAGAGATGTCTTCAGGTAAAAGGTAGTGGAAGATCTTTTTATACAGACTCCAAACAAGTGGTTGCAAGCTCCTTTTTGGACCTGCCGCCATACAGGCAGACGGGTATATAATCAAGGGTATAAATATTAATACTCATATATACGCCTATATTATACATAAACTTAGCAGAATAAAAGGTTTATGCGTGTGTATGCCTTTTCGAGGTAAAAACGACGCAAGTTAACTATCATAAATTGAATTCTTTGGTTTCCAGTTTTTGTTTTGTTGTGTCGTAGTTAAAATTGTTGTAGTGTCACTGAGGATATTTTAAGAATGCATTGCTCTTGACGTATCTCAAGAGATTGTATTTCTTGTATACTGGGTGCGACGACATTGTTTCCCAAATAGTTCATGGTAAATAACCTGGAAGATTGGTTTTCTTGTAAATAAAGCATATGGTTACGCTTGTAGATACTGCATAACTATATTGTTCCCAAGTTTTTATTACTTAATATTTGTAATTAGAGACATTCATTTTAACATAATCCACAAAAGTATGTGTGTGTGAATGTGAGCTTTATAAATAAAAATAAAGAAATATATATACATATTATATATACATATAATATTGTGACGTCGAGCTCAGTTTGAATGCTTTTAATTTTATTGTGCTGTTTTCAACGCCTCCATAACACGCATTATAGTTCATGGAATACGAAATTGCCGCGTGTGCATACGTTGTATTGATTACTCCATCAAGTTTAGTACTTGCATTTCGCATTGAAGGCGTAGAATGGAAAAAAAATGTATCTGACATGTTTTTAACAGTTAGTTAGTACATTTTAATCAAAGTGACGTAACACTTAGGTGAATATGGAAGATCCTTGAATAACTGAAGTAATGAGCTTTTTAATCTACAATATCAATTGTGAAAACTTCGCATCAAATAAAGATATGACATTTGTATTATTCAGATGAACTTTTATGAATATAATTCACTCCTAAAAACTTAAAAGATAAATATCATTCAGGAAAAGAAAACTAAAAAAGTAACATTTCTTGTTGTCAATAAAACATCAGCCCATACACAAAAAAAAGGTGCTATGTAAACGAAAGATTTTTCAAGGTTACACATTTATTTTCTTTACGCAATTTAAAGGTTCTTCCTTATCTAAATGTATTTCCTAAAATACATAGTTGGAACAAGTGTCCACAGAAATTTCAGGAATTTTTAATGGTCAATATTTTTTTCAAGAAATTATCTAATTCATTTTGCTTTCTTAAATTAAGAGTTTTAGTGAAAAAAATGTTATTTTAATAATTTATTCTCCTCAGACATTTTTTCTGCCACTGAAAAGCTTCAGCCGTGAAGCAATGATAAAAATGCTATTTCAAAAATGTTTCAAGTCGCTTTTTTTTTAAATGCTACTTTTTTCCTGAAAATAGAACATTTATTCTAAGAGAATCCTTTCTTTAAATTTTGTTTCAATTTAAAACATTTTATGTTTTGTTTTTAAAATTATTATTTTTTATTTCCGTAACTTGTGTTCTCGGGTTCTTTTTATTATTGCTACTGAATGAATTTTTTCTTCTTCTACAAAAATTGTTATTTAGCACACTTTACTTTGCGAACAGTTTTGTACAACTCTATGCTCATTTTACAGTGTTATGTTACAAAGAGTCAAAGTCATTCTAAAACTATTTATCATTTACATTCGCATCCTTTCATTGCGAATACATATTTCACAAGTTTATATTTTTAACGTTACAGCTTCAACTCCCCTTCAAACATAACTACATATTATTTAACTTCTTATAACGAAATTACTGCTATGATGAAGTTTTTACTTGGTCCCTTCGACTCCGTTATAAACAAATGCCATTATATATGTATATTAACTAATATGTATAAAACTGGTAAAAGATGAGTTAAAAGTTTAAAATAAAATGTTTAAAAACGAGATGCAATCAATACGTTAATGAATTTTCACTGTTCACAAAAAATGCGCAACATATCAGAGGACAAAGAATTTAAACATTAAACTACTTTCGGATAGACTAATAAATTTTTATTTGCGTCATTATGCATTAAGTGTAAATTTAATTATAATAAAACATTTTTGGAAAAAAAGTATGTTTTTTATTATAATTTCAGTATTGCATTGTTTACAAAGCGATACTTAGCCAAAACACTTCTTACTTTATTTGCAATACGTATGGAGCATTCCACAAAATGTAAGGATACACTTTATAAGGTAGATTGACTAGTAAATCTAAAAGACCCAAAGACTGAATACCCAATTTTTCTCTCTCTGCCCGCCCCCCATCCCTTCTTCTTCTTTTCTTTCTTGTTCTTTTTTTAGATGAAGTGGCAGCAGTAGTATTTCCCAACAAGAAAAGTCATTAACGGTGCTGTGAGCTTTTGGAACCGGCATTGCACTTAAATTAAAAACTTGAAACAGAACGGTATAAATAATCTGAACTTTAAAAAGGTTACTATGCTTTTATTGTCATGTGCTAATTGCTACCAATGGCGCACATACGGGGGGACTAAGGGGCTTAAGCCCCTCCCGGAAGCATCAAGATGAACTCCCATGATTGAACCAAACTCCTTGAAACTTTATTTGACTTGATTTTCGGAAATTTGTCAAGACATAGCTCATGACCCCTTTTTTAACCTATTTATGCCCAAGTTTTTTTTAACAATTTTTTTTCAATTTTTATCTGCTTAAAACTCTTACTTGGAATGGTTTACATACATTTTAGGCTTAAAATAGTTCGCCGTTGCCATATTTATTAAGTTATTTAACGTCCTGTTTATGGGATATTTTGCAGATATGTGAGCAAAATACGACCTTACTTGACTTTACTTTTGCAAAGTAACATTACAGAAGGCATCTGTGATCAATTTTAAGCAAATAATTTTAAAATAGTTTAATTTTATGAAAAATAAGTTCGCATGAAAAACTTACTTTCTGTGGCTACTCATGTTGGATCGTTGCTTGACTGATTTATATGAAAGTAACTGTCAATAAGTAAACTCTGATGTCCAAATAGCGGCTCTAACTGGTTTTTTCAAGAAGAAGGACTGTTTAACTTGTGAAAAACAGCTTTAGTAAAATGATATACCTATTACAGGTTTCTGTATGCAGTAACTAACAAGCGTCCCGTTTTTAGGCTACTGGGCATAAATGGGTTGATTTCATCGAAACGGCTGCAGTTTTTTCTTTAGGACTTCAGATTCGCAAACTTTCCAAAGAAGGGCCATTTAGCCCCTCCCAGGAAATAATCCTGGGTGCATCACTGATCGCTACAGTTATTAATGGTGCTGTAGGTTATTGAAAACGAAATTGCGTTTCAGTTAAATGGTCAGTCTACCTTATAAGGAGATTGGATTGATAAAATTCATTATTTTAATTTCTTCATCTAAAAACATTTACGCTTAGTTTTGATATTGATGCTGTTTTTAGATAATAAATAAACATTGCTTACCTATGAAAACTCAAGGAAAAAAATGCTGTCAATTGTACATTTTATGAGATAAGATTTCTTTCATGTCAGCATTTTGAAAGCAATACGCTCAATCATTTTTTTTATTCATATTTTTAAAAAAAATCTTTTAATTTTGTCCTAGTTAAGCAAGTTAAATACAATTTGAACACAACTTCTTTTTTGTACCTTTTTATCAATTGAAAAAAGAAATGCTCACCTAAGTGAAAAAATAATTTTAAGTAATATATTTCAGTAATATTAAAAAAATACAGGTGTCTAAATGATGCAGTAAAACATTTTTAAATACAAATGCAAAAGAAAAAAAGAAAAAAAAAAAAAAACAACTGTATCAATGAAAATTTAACCAAGCAAATAATTAGGTGAAAACATGAATTCTAATCATAATCCTCAATGAAATAAAATAATATTATCATCCAAAATGGCTAGATTGTTCCATTGTTTTTTCTTTCTTTCTTTCTTTTTTTTTTTTTGAATTACCAATAATGGTGCTAACATATGGAGAGCCGTACAATATTTTTTTTCTCAAAGTATATATAGTTTCAGCTAAAATATGTAGAAATACAAATACTTCATTCAAATTGGTTGCAAACAAAAGCTTATGTTCTATTGAGCAATACTAAAATTAAAGTTGGTTTTTTGAAAAAATCACATTTAAATAAAAACACAATGCTATATTGAAAGAAAATGTAACCTTTTGAATTGGTTAAAATGAAGGAAAAAAGTTTCAATTAACCATTGCGCCTATTTCTTCACATATTAACATTGAATAGAATAAAGAAAATCAATGTTAAAATTAAACTTTTAAGAAAAATATTGCTTTGAAACGCTGACTGGCATCTTTTATGTGAAATCAAGTGCTGAAATATTGTATTCAGTTTCTGAAAGAACTTAGCATTATTGAGCTGTTTTGTACTTAAACCTTCGTCTATTGAATGAAATTCGAGCTGAGTTATATCAAATAGTGCATGCAGTTGACTTAGCAATATCTTACATTAATGCTGCGCTTAGCTTTTTGTGAAATAAAAGTGTTGTTATAATGTATATTTGAATGAAAGGAGCTACATAGGGTGAATTTTCAGTGAATGTTGAACACAAAATTCAAAATGTGTCTTAAATGAAATGCTTTGATGATAATGCCTTCAAAATCGGAATACAAATTTTGTAGTCATGTACAGTCAAATGTCTATGTTACAAATGCTTAGCATAATATTATTCCTAGTAAACGGTTTGCAAGGTTTGACCTCTCCAGTCCCAGTTGAAGGTACACACACATGTACCTTCTAAGGCTTTATTTATATTTAGTTTCGAAGCAAATATTACAACGAAACAAACTATGCATTATAAAATCTAAGATTGTAGCATTTATTTTTAATCAATCTCATTTTTTCTACTTATTATTCAGACCAAGCAAAGATTTAAAAACTTGAATATTTAAATGGTTGAAATTATCAGAACTGAAGAGGAAAAAGTTTAATATTAAGTGATTTATTTATATTTGGTTTCGAAGCAAATATTACAACGAAAAAAACTATGCATTATAAAACCTAAGATTGTAGCATTTACTATGTTTAATCAATCCGATTTTTTTCTAGGTATTATTCAGACCTAGCAAAATTTTAAAAACTTGAAATTTAAATAGTTGAAAAAATCTGAACTGAAGAGGATAAAGTTTAATATTAAGTGAAAAGTAATACATACTAGGCAATTAATTTGAAAATAAAGAGAAGTGCAAATGTTTTATATAAGTTAATATAGTAAAGTTGTTTTTGGTAATATTTTTCGTTACTTTCACAATTATTCGAAGATAACTAATCCAAAAGTTCTCTATTTCAATTTTTCTGGCTCCCATATTCACAAAATTTGAGAAATTCAATATAATAATTTATATAAAAGCGAATTGTAAAAATCCGTTTGAAATTTGACAAGTATTTCAATTAATTTCTTCAACTATACAATTCGGAAAGTTCATAAATTTCTAGCGCGCACTAGCGTTTTACAACACAGCAAAATATTGCAAGACGGACATTGTTATTGCATAAACTATCACCATAATTATCTGAACTACTATAAATTTTAGCTCGTGATGGGCCATAATTTGGGATTGAATTATAGCTCATAAACTGGAGAACAAATGATCAAAATTTTTAACGCAAATCGATGATCATTAGGGCCTTGATTAAATCACGTAAGCTAGATTTTGCACTATTTCACGTATAACTGGTATTTCGTGTGAACCTAGTCACTGAAAAATGGTTCAAAATGTTCAAAATTAATGACAGTTGGCAACAAACTTATGAAATTATATGAGTTTCTGAATACAACAAGATCAGTGAAATGTCTTGAGAAACTAGATAAGCCAAAGGTACGAAAATGTATAGATTTATTAATACAACTTTTGAATTCTTGATGTAAGATCTTTAGGATTGCATTATCTGAAACATTTTATCGCTTATTCTAGACTATAATTTTTATTATCAATTCAATTCATTGCATAGTTTTGCTGTTTATACAGACCGGGTTATATGACAAAATGATCATCTTGAACTAAAACAGTTTCAGTTTTCATAAGTTTTTCACCAAATTCATCAACATTCTTTTTCGAAAAGTGCATCTTCTCAGTACGTCAAGAACCATGCACATACTAGGAAATATTATCAGAAATGGAATGTTTTGAAATAGTTAAAATTCTTTTCACAAGTACCCCCCCCCCCCTCTGTTTTATTCGGTACTGAAAAATCACTGAATTTTCAGTTTTTCCCCCTTTAGTTAACATTTATACGTTGAGAAACCGCAACTCAAGGTTTAAAAGTTCCAAATTGAGGCTTTAGAGATGAGGTTTCCTGCAGAAATGTACAGATAATGACGATGAAATCAAATAATATGTATCGTATTCGAAAAAAAGTTCAAGATTCGGTTTGCATGCATTGAAAAAAGAAATATTTCACTATAATGATGGTTCATATTTCAAGGATGGTACAGTATTGGAACATTTTTAATCCAGAGATTGTTAGTACTATTGTTGAAAAAATTTTAATCCAGAGATTGTTAGTACTATTGTTGGAAAAGAGCAGTAAATCTATGAATTAACATACTTTGATATAAAAAACTATTTCGCCTTTAATATTTTTGTGATATAGATGTTTGACTGTCATGAATGAACATAGTGTTGTAGTTACCTTTATTTTATCATAAACTTGTAAAATGTAAACAATACGCAATATGATATTTTTAGGAATCATTCAGTTGCAACATGTTTTGAAAGCTTTAGTATGAGCATAGAATGTTTCATTTTTAAAATTAATAAATGTTTTGAAAATTTAAATTATTTTTTTCAGAAACAGCTTTTTCTCTTCAGGGTAGGAGGGGTTGTAACGAAAAACTCTGAATCTCCACATGATTTCCGGAAAAAGGAAACTCTTTTGTTTAATAGCCACAGAGATGTATATTTCAGTTATGTCCGTTCAAATTTTCGATCCTCTAATCTAATCGAATGTTTACTAAATTTCGTTTTGTAAAAAACTTCAAACTTGAATGATGTGTTTAAGTTAAGATAAAGCCTACTAAATACTAAATGCCAACTACATTTGCCTCAGTACTGGAGACAGTTGTTAAACTTTGAGCGCCACCTCGCGGCAGTCCGATGATGCCGTTGCTATGGTGATAAATTCAAACAACATTCGAATTAAATTTTTAATTGGTTAATTTTCAAATTTAAATTTCGAAATCAACCAATCGTTAATTTCTCTGTCTCGAAGAACTCCGATAGATGAAAGTGCTTCCTAAACCAAAGGAGACATTTTACTCTGCGCTAAAAACCAGAAAGCAGTAGGCCATTAGTATTTAGGAGGCACTGGTTAAGCTGACTACTGAAACGTGAACGGTACATCTTAGTAGAAAAATAATCCCGTGCAACTCCTATTTAAAGGATTAAAGTAGACTGTCGCTGATGCTCTTTTGTCAGGAAATTCTTTCAGTTTGAACTTTCTTAAGCATCTTAGCTGTAGAAAGGTTAATAGCATGTCATGACATAATTTGTTTATCATAGATATTTATTTAGAAAGCGATAATATTCTTCCTACAAATTGTAATAAAATTGGTATCTAAGAGTATTTTAGTAATGTATTTGCTAAAATCTATACCTTGGTAAATTTGTTTTTTTTTTCCGCTTTGTCTTAAAAATGTAATTACTTTTTAACACTATCATTGATTTCCAATTTTTCAAAAATGCAAAAAACTAACAAAACGTTTTTTAAATAGTGTCAACTGAATTTATTCCTAGAAGTATGAAATTGTGTATAAAATAAATAAACATTTAAAACAATTAAATAAATGAATGCCTGCAAAGTACCAAACAAGTGCTGTACTAAAACTACTAAAAGAACTTAATGCTGTGGAATTTGTAATTTAACCAAAAATATGTGTTTTCTGTTGAATGTGTTTCAATTTTGAAGTATGCTTACTACATGCATATGTATAAATAAATATATATTTTGTAAGATTCATTGGTTGAAAATCACATGCGGTATCTTTTATGGAAAAAATGATCATTTTGATTTTATCATATTCATGTAAAAATATCAATATTTATAGATCTACAGTCATCGAACTGTCTTTTAGACTACTGCCAGGTGAATATAAAGGTTTCAAAGGTTGAAATTTGCTCGATCAAACGAGGAAATAATTTTGAATTTTGAATAAATACTTTAGATCTGCTCAAACTATAACCAGATGTTTGATCGCTAGTCAGAAACTGTTGTTGATATAAAAAAAACGTAGGGCTATGCTTTATATTAAATTGTTTGTTTTCAATATGGTGTACTGTATTTTTTTCTTTAAGCCTTCTCTGACCCTGCTAACCTAGCGAAAAGTAATCTGCCAAAAATGCGTGATTTTTTTTTTTTTTTTGAAATAAAGATTTTGAAGACTTTCAGAAGACAGAAAAAAATCTGCACTTTGTCTTTGGCATTATTTGAAGAAAAACTAATTTTTTTCATATAGTCTAAATATCCTGCAGATTTTTTGCAG
>JAXGGA010013754.1:0-34186 GCA_038373865.1 Uloborus plumipes
TAACTTCTAAAATTACTGAATTAGGTATTTAATGAATAGTCAGAAATGAAACATGTGAGTCACAAAAACATATTTTTGAAAATATGCTACAAAAAATGCTGGAATATGATTTTTTGCATTACGCAGAATATTTTTTAATCAAGGAGCTGAGTTTCGCGCAACTTGAGCCAACCCCCCCCCCCCATTTGTGTTAGAAACTTTAAAATTCAAGGTTTACAGCTACATTTAACAAAGTTTTCAAGGTTTTTAAGCATTTGTAAATGGAATTTTTTTTAAGTAACTTTTGTCTAAGATTGGTGAGCGTCCAACAAAGCAGAGGGTCTGTGAACGTATCCGTTTTTGTGTGGTCTTGTTGATTGAAGACATGTTTAGCTATTAAAATCCCTCGAGGGTTACAAATGCTTATAAATGGGGACCAACAAAGTACCCTCTTAATTGAATCAGGGCGGTGAGAAGCAATCTCAGCCTAGTCGGAAACTAGGGGCCCGGCGATTAGGGGGTAAAAATCTGAGTGGTGTAAGTTTTATAAGTTTTATGGGGAGGGGGGGGGGCGCCGATCAAACTGACAAGTAGCTTGCCTTGAGCCTGAATTGATTTGGGAAAGAGAGCTGGAAGTGCTAATGAGAGTCTTGTTTTCAAGTATGTTTTGCAGCTAATGAGAATTTGAATTGTCATTTTTTTTTTTTTTTATTTGTACTTCTTCAAATTTTCACTCGTTTAATAGTTAAAAGGAAAAAAAAACCTTTTTTTTGTCATTTGAAATTAAAAAAAAAAGAAAACTTTTTTTTTCTGTTTTACATTATAAAACATTTCCGGGTTTCGGGGGGACGCTTCACCCCCCTCCTCTGGATTACGGGCCTTGTCTTTTCAAACGACACTACTTTTGCCGTGCCAAACTGAAATGTACAAGCTGTTTTTTGGGACACTCAAAAACGCTAAAAAACGTCAAAAATGGTTTGTTGTGAGGACTTCACTGACCTTACGGCAACAACTTACACCCAAATAATTGTGGTAAGTTGTTGCCGTAGGTCAGTGAAAGTCCTCAAGACAAAACATTTTTGACGTTTTTTAGCGTTTTTGAGGTCCAAAAACAGCTTGTACATTTCAGTTGGCACGGCAAAAGTAGTGTCGTTTGAAAGACAAGGCCGTATCCAGAGGAGGGGGGTGAGCGCCCCCGAAACCCGAAATGTTTTATAATGTAAAACAGAAAAAAAAACTTTCTTTTTTTTCCAATTTCAAATGGCAAACAAAAAAGTTTTTTCCCCTTTTAACTGTTAAATGAGTGAAAATTTGAAGAAGTACAAAAAAAAAAAAAAAGACAATTCAAATTCTCATTAGCTGCAAATCATACTTGAAAACAAGACTCTCATTAGCACTTCCAGCTCTCTTTCTCAAATCAATTCAGGCTCAAGGCAAGCTATTTGTCAGTTTGATCGGCAGCCCCCTCCCCTCCCCAATAAAACTTACACCACTCAGATTTTTACCCCCTAATCGCCGGGCCCCTAGTTTCCAACTAGGCTGAGATTGCTACTCGCCGCCCTGATTCAAGTAAGAGGGTACTTTGTTGGTCCCCATTTATAAGCATTTGTATTGTATTGTAACCCTCGAGGGATTTTAATAGCTAAACATGTCTTCAATCAACAAGACCACACAAAAACGGATACGTTCACAGACCCTCTGCTTTGTTGGACGCTCTCCAATCTTAGATAAAAGTTACTTAAAAAAAATTCCATTTACAAATGCTTAAAAACCTTGAAAACTTTGTTAAATGTAGCTGTAAACCTTGAATTTTAAAGTTTCTAACACAAATGGGGGGGGGGGGGTGCATCAAGTTGTGCGAAACTCAGCTCCTTGATTAAAAAATATTCTGCGTAATGCAAAAATTATATTCCAGCATTTTTTGTAGCATATTTTCAAAAATATTTTTTGTGACTCACATGTTTCATTTCTGACTATTCATTAAATACCTAATTCAGTATTTTAGAAGTTACTTAGTTATTGATTCCTTTATTAATATGTTAAGCACGAGAAAAATATTACCCTACCAGTATTCTTATTCGTTTTCTGCAGTACTAGTGATTGAAAAAGAAATTGTCGTTATAAGTATTTTTTAATATCTATTTTTAATCTTTAAAAGACGTGTCTTTCAAAGTTTTAACAATTTCGTAAGACTGTCCAATTAACTATTAAAACGTCAGAGACTGGAAAGGACAAATGAAATGCTTTGAAGAATTTTAACTGTTCTAGAGTCTTTGAAAATCATTAAATACCCCTTTGAAACTCCTTTAATAGTGCTTCAATCCTATTTCTTATCAAATAA
Source organism: Uloborus plumipes (assembly GCA_038373865.1). Classification (NCBI taxonomy): domain Eukaryota; kingdom Metazoa; phylum Arthropoda; class Arachnida; order Araneae; family Uloboridae; genus Uloborus; species Uloborus plumipes. The sequence continues at coordinate 2,321 of JAXGGA010013754.1, forward strand.
TTAAACTATGAATTAACTAAATGGCCAGAATGTTGCTCTCTCGTTAATTATTTTTTAAATCTCTACACTATTTCTTTTAAAGAATTTTATGTGTTTTATACTATTAGTTACTTTATGTTACTAAGTGCTGTGCCTGTTGGTGAGTTGGGGAACTGATCAAAAACTACTGTGTAACTATAGTGGAAACCGATGTAAGCGAGTGATAATGTGTTAATCTTTTCTCCTCCCTTGGCTTTCCTCTCTGTCGCTTAATGTTTATCATTTGTTAAACTAAACATTTTTTTATGCTTTGATTAATCTTAATTTGCAAAAGAATGCAGAAAATTTATGAGATTGTTGTTTGCCTACTTTTCCAACATGTTTTTGAAGTCCTAATTGCCCCATATAAGGCCTCAAAATGCAGAATTTTAAAACTTTTTTTCAAAAATTTACCCGGAGGAGAAACACCCGGACCCCCTCAAATTACGGATATTCTACTCCATTTAAAAAAAGTTCTCATTACATATCTCTCTTGATACCCCTACCCCCAATAAAAATCAGTTAAAGAAAATAATAAGAATGAAGAAATGAAAAAAAAAAAAAAAAAAAACCCACACACACCAATATCGTGTGTGTGTGGGGGGGGGGGGGGGGGGTCAGCTAGAAATTAGACTCATAACACACACAAAAATGTGTGTGTGTTTGGGTAATGTGCGAAACTGGACCCCTCCCGAAATTTTTTTCTGGATACGGCTTTGTTGAAAGACCAGTGTAAGCACTTTAAAATAATGTATAAATAACCGAGAAAAGTTCAACGTGCTTTTAGTTGCGTAAGGCCGAAATGTGAAAAATGTCATATTTTACCGATATTCAAACGGTCATAACTTCCTCTGCCAACAACATATTGAAATATTTTTTTTGCCAATGTCATACTCTATTCTTTGTCTTAACAGAAGTAGCAGATGGGAGGGGGTTCTAGAACAGTTGCGGTGACCGAGGTGCTGCGGCGCCTTCCGTAAGAACGTAGTCGCCGCAGGGAGGAACCTCTTACTGGAGAGGTGGTTCTTAGTCATTAAATATTTTCCTGTATTCCGAACAATAGTGAGAAGTTCATATCTTTTTCGATAGGATCTTTAAGATTCCTAGATTCGTTACAATTTTTAAACGCTTCGCTAGAAAAATTAGTTTCCACTTTATCTGAAGAAAACTTTAAAATATCCAAAATTATTTTTAAGGATAAGCTAGATCTCATGACTCGTAAAGGACTGTACCCTTATGAATACTTGGATAGTTTTCAAAAATTTGAATAAAAACGGCTACCGCCTAAAACTTCATTTTTTAGTAAAATCACAGAAGAGCACGTTACTGATGAGGAATACAACCACGCTCAAAGAGTATGGAGTGCGTTCAAACTGAATACATTAGGAGAGTATCATGATTTATATGTATTAAGTGATGTAACTTTGCTCTGCGATGTTTTCGAACGTTTTAGATTTTTAACAATGAACTATTATAAAGGCGATGCTTGTAATTTTTATACTGCGCCTGGTCTTGCTTGGCAGGCAAGTCTCCGCATGTCTGTGGTGAATCTTGAACTGCTAACGGATCCTAATATGCATCTATTTATTGAAAGTGGAATAGGGCATGTGCACTCAGTTGATTTTCCCTTGGCAACCACACCTGGCAACACTGCTGGAGGACAAGCGATCACGTTTTTTACTAATCGCCGTAGTGTTGTATGCCGTTGCACATTTATTTTTACCTGAGTTTAAAAGTGTAAAATGCACTCTGCATACGTTGAAAACCTTGACAATGAAGCAAAACAGATACATTGAAAAAATAAAGGTTATGAACAATCAAGATCCATATTTACTACAGAAAGCCGAACTCTCAACTAGTGCGTCAGACTTGCCGGACGTAACCTACATGGATATTGTTAATTACTTGGTTTATGGTGTCAGTGAGTACACATTACAAGAATTTAAAGCTTATAAAAGCTTACAAGCCTATACTCTATTTTCTTGTGGTTGGGTTTTGGATGTTTTTACGAAGAAAATGTCAGCTATCTGCTTGGTGATAGGAAAGGTAAGTTAGAATCATGTGCTCATTTTATTTCTTTGATAAATTGTGGCTATTTATTGATTATCTTCAAATGGTTTTAACAGCTTTAAATGTTACAGAGTAATTAATTTTTTAGCTTTCTGAATATCTTAGCTTTTCATCGCATGCGTTGTTTTACTAAGTTCTTATGTGAAGTCGTTGTTTACGTTTTTCGATGTTTAGGTGTGATTGCTACCAGCAAAGTTTTAAAATGTCTAGATTTTAAAAATAAATAAATAAACAAAGCCGCGCAGTTAATAGTTTAACCTGTGGGTTAAAAAATAAAAGTGCAGTGTTATGGTGAAAGGATGCAAGCGTTCTAACTACTTTCTTTAAAACATTTTTTTTTTACTTAAACTTCTTCACACGAACTAAAATAGTGCATGGATAATCCAGAGTATACTGCAGTAACGCTTAGAAAATATTAGTGAACAATAAAAAACACAGAAGTATTAGTTGTTTTTCTCGAAAATAGAGAATATGCATAAAATGCTCCTTTTTTTTGTTTCATACTAGGTTTCTTGCTCAAAACACTGAAAACTAGTGAAAATTTGAAAGGTCTATTATTATTTACCATATTTATCCCACATTCGCCGGCATGCTGCAAAATTTGTGGGTCACCAGATTTTTGATAACCCCTTTTCCGTCATGCTGGAAAAACCGAAGCTTGAAAAAAAAAATATTATTTAATACTATAACAAATGAATTGTTTATTTCGAAAAGGTAACATCTCTATTTTGATCTCCTCTGTCTCTTTAGAAAATTAAACAGCGCACGGTTATATTTTTGAATGTCATAATCAATGGTTATTTGGTAAATTATTGCAGTAATTGTGTACTTAACTAAAGGCATCTTTTCATTGATTATGACATTCAAAAATATAACCGTGCGCTGTTTAATTTTCTAAAGAGACAGAGGAGATCAAAATAGAGATGTTACCTTTTCGAAATAAACGATTCAAATATATTCAACTTAAAAAGTGATATAAGTTCTATGCTGTGTACTAAACAGTCTAAAGTTTTACTGTACTTTTTCTTAAATAAAAATTGAATTATAGTAACCTGATGAACGGTTTAATTTCGTAAAAATATTAACTACAGCAAGTTTTGTCAAAACCAACACAATTCTTCTACCATTTTGATGACCTGGAATTTATTAGTTTACTTTAAAAAAAAAGTTACTGAGGGAATTAATTTATATTTTATTTCTTGCAGTAGTTTGTTTTGTGGTTGAAACTGAAGAGGGAAATTTAATTTTTTTTTTGTAAATTTTCTCTAGATTGCGGCAAACCGCAAAACTATACAATTGGAAGCAAGACTGCAATCTGCATATTTTTTCATTTATGTCTACTAATTTTTTCATACTATTATTCTATTTATACCATTTCTTTTTTTTTTTTTCAATATTTATAGTGATCATTTAACTGTTGCAATTTCACAGAAGAACTAACTTTCTCGGAAAGATTACAGGTTACCCAACTCTGATTATAGTGATTAAAAAGAAGTGTAAAGCATTTGGTAACATGCATTCATAACTTACGAAAAGGAGATTAAAATTGTTTCATATGTTCATTAATAAAATAAACAACAAAACTCCAATTCTTTTATAGTTGTGCATGTTTTGCTCGCTTTTTAAGTAATACTTTGCATTTTTAGTAAATTTTCTTCTTTGATTCACAGGTGAAACACTCCCAGCAATTGTCGGATAAACCGCTCCATGCATGGTTTCTCGCTGATCAAAAAGGTGACGTCCAGTCTGCTCACTGCACATGCATGGCTGGATTGGGTGAAGCCTGCACACATATTGCTGCTCTAATGTTTTTTGTGTCAGACATAGTTGCGAAGAGGGAAGAGCAATCTGTGACCTCTATTGAGCAGTATTGGGGAAAGCCCAAAAAGAGTAGATTTTGCCATGGTTAAAGACATCGACTTCTCCACTGCAGGTCCCAGCAAAGAAGTTGCTGGTCATAATTTATCAAGAGCACCTCCAATGGGTGAAGATGAATTTCTTGAAGTCTGCAAAAAGCTTGAAGATGCTGGGTGCAATAGTGCCTTTTTAAATCTTGTACAAGGGTATAATAGCCCTGAAGTTAATTATTTAGTTTTACGCAATTTATTTGCAGAAAAGAATCTAAGTAAAAATCTTCCAGAGCTACAGAAGATGGCAGCTGAGGTAGATTTGCATAAGTACAAAGTATGCAGAGAAAATTAATAAAGAAACCATTCACCAATCAAAAAGTAAGAAATGGTTTACGTATAAGGCTGGCCGTATTACAGCATCAAACCTCAAGTCAGCCTGCTGTACGAAAATAGATGCTCCAGCTCTTTCAACTATAAAAAAAAATTTGCTACCCGTCGGAATGCAAATTTTACTCTAAAGCTACATCTTGGGGTTGCAACCACGAAAAGATAGCCAAAAAAGACTACATGACTGCTCAGAAGGAAAGTCATCCTACCATCCAAGTGTCTTCCTATGGGTTAATCATCGATCCGGCAAATCCCCATCTAGGTGCTTCTCCTGATGGTTTACTTTCATGCGATTGTTGTGGACTTGGCTGTCTGGAAATTAAGTGCCCATTTTGTCTAAGGAACGAAAACTCGCTAGCGGAACACAAATGTTTGATCATGGAAGATGGTAAAAGTACTCTTAGGAGGAACCACGCTTATTACTATCAGGTACAGTTTGAAATGTTTGTTTCCCAAAGGAACTACTGTGATTTTGTTTTATGGAACAATACTCTTTTCATAGAAATAATAAAACCGGATGAACAGTTCTAGAAGGATTGCTCACTAAAAACTGAATTGTTCTTTAGCAAAGTTGTGTTGCCAGAACTTATAGGCAAAGTTTTTACGCATTCCACATTTCCTGATGGTTCGGATAGAAAGATAGTGTCAAAAAAAGGTCCAACCATATTATATTTATAAGTTTTTATATTTTCAAGAATATTGTGGTTATTTATATCCATTACTATTTATGTACATATTGTTTTTTTTATGTTTGTTTTATACATTTGTTCCTGCTTGAAATATTTCAACTCATCAATTTTATTATTGTATGAAAACTGCGGAAACCCTCCCACAAAAGATGGCTGCAATCTTGTCAACTTCTGTTTGCTTTAAATTTTTTCTAATATGTATGCAGTTTCAACCATAAACCGTGTAATTAACAAAATCTATGTGTGAAATCCAGTACTTTTGACAATTAGTTGAGAATTCAGTTTTATGTAGTAAATATGGATCTTGATTCTTAATGACCTTTATTTTTTCAGTATATCTCTGTTTTGCTTCATTATGGAGGCTTGAAAAGAAATTTTAAATCTTTCTACAGTGACAAAGGAAATAAAAAAAATTGCTTTGTAATTGGTTATCTTTCTATATGTTAGTATTTATAGTTTATTGCTGATAAAACTGTCTTTTCCACACAGTATAATCCATACTAATAATATAAAGCTGAAGAGTTTGTTTGCTTGAACGCACTAATCTCGGGAACTACTTGTTCGAATTTAAAAATTCTTTTCGTGAGTTGTTGTTATAACTTAAAAAAAATAATGGTCGAATACCACGAAAAGAATTAGTTTCCACTCTTTCACACTCCATGATATATCTGTCCATAATTTTAAAGACTGGGTGTCTTAGTAATTTCTTTTTCTCCAGAGGTTCTTATTTTTGCGTTTCCCGTGTATTTTTCTACATTTATCATACAGAGAGTAATGTGCGGATTTAAAAATTTAATTTCTCAAGAACTGTTTGGCGTGTGAAGTCTTAACTTGGGGTTAGATCTAGTATTGTTAATTTTTTGTTCAGAGGTAGCTTGTGTAACGCCGGACCACGCAGCTAGTGCTATATAAGAATGTATTACACATATTATAAAAGTGCAATAATTTGATTTTTTTTTTAATTTTTAGTTTTCAGTCTGCGTTTCTCAATCTTTCAGTACTTGTGATAAGAAATAAAGGTTGCCTGATAGGGGAGACTGGGGACGGTTGTGACACGGGGCGGTTGTGACAGTCGTCATATTAGCTGAACCATAATTAATACCTGGTTGAAGAAAAGGGAGAGAGTATCAGCATGTTTGTCTGAATGTGTGTCAAAGCATTGCGGTAGCCATCGAGCGACATTAACGCTAGCAGAGGGGTTGGTTACTTTTTAACAGTCAAAAGTAAGTTTTTTTGTTCGATTTCTTTTAGTAATTCCTGTTGAATGGGTACAGATAGAGAAATGAAAGTTTTCTCTCCTTTAGAAGTGAACCTTAATAGGGAAATAGCAGTGATTAAATTTTATGTAGGCTATTTTGTATTGCCATGGCGATTGTTGTTTTCAAAAGCTGTGGGTTGGGGTCGGTTGTGACAAATTGCGTGGGGACGGTTGTGACACGAGTAAAACATGTTTTTATCATATTTGATGCCCATAATACGCTTGAAGAAGACAGAAATAGGGCAGTGTGACCTAATGAAATATAAAGAAGCTTATAAAGAAGTGAAACTTTTTTTTCTTTCGGACAGCTTTGGAAATGCAACGTTCATCGTAAGTCTTTGCTACGAAACATTCATTCGTAAACGCGATGGAGCCGGCCGGCGTTGTCACAATGAAAACAACGTATGCATCGGTTATATTGCTCATAGTAAAGTGCTTTTGAGCTTACATATAAGCTGAAAGCAGACATGAGAGTAAAATGGCTACTGAGAAATGGTTTCGTTCATTCATGAATAGAAATTTTTCACGTCTGTTCGTGTAGCTCTTGCAACTAGCCTTTCAAGAGTAACAAGCTTCAATAAAACAAATAAATGTGGAATCTTTCTTTAATACTTGAGAATTGTTATGAACAGACACGGCTATGACCCACACAATGTGCATAATGTTGCCGAAACAGACGTTACGAAATTCCAAAAACCTGATATTGTTGCAAGACTTGGTAAGAGGCTACTTCAACTGAACGAGGCATATTGTTAAGTGTTAAACTTTCCCAGATGAAGGTTATGTTGAATTACGTGTAATATTACTTGAAATTAAAAGTGATTTAGACTGTTTTGCTGTATTTTTGAGCTTGTCACAACCGACCCCAAGCACTGTCACAACCGCCCCTGGGGCGGGGTCGGTTGTGACATTTTTTCCTTTTCTGTTTAATTTGGTCCTGTGAGTTAACTTTTGCACTTAGGGAGAAAATTTTAGTATTTATAAGCAGGCAAATGTACACTTTAACATAAAAACAACTTTAAACCAGCTCACAGGTATTACTAAGGGATCTATGGGGGAGCAAATGAAAATTGTCACAACTGTCCCCAGTCTCCCCTATTAGAGCTGTAATTGTGTTGGGAAATAGGGTAAAAAGATTGAAGTTTTGAAGTTAAATTTTTAGAACCTGGGGTTTAATATTCAGTTTTTCTCTTAAATATGAGGAAAAAAAATAAACACTGAGCATATGGAAAAAAACTACATTTTTTTTTTCATGTTTGCATTATTTTTCTTCATAAATATTGGTGAGAAAAGTTTTAAAACTACAATATTGGAAATATCAGTATTTCGAGGAAGTATGTACACACGGCTTGACAATGCCACACGTGCAGATTGGGAAATTTGCAAAATAATTTTAAAGAGACATTAACAAATTCTTGACTTTACCATTGAGCATGCATACAATTAAACTGCTACTTAAAATAATATAAGTTTATAAAAAACAAACACAAATTTGAAATCTTTAGGAATAAATACTGTATAGTTTTTTCAATATTATAATAAAATAATTGTTCCAATATAATGCTGAGGATTGCTACTTGATTTAATGTCGTAAAAATTCTTTTGATATGTCTTAAAGATGCCATAAACTCATTGCAATTTATAACTGTCAAATTGAGTCACATAATGAATTTCTCCGCTACAACTGAACGTAAAACTTCAGAACATTATGATTCAAACAATTTTAAGTCTGCTGCTGTGAGATTTTCATTTTACACTTTATTTCATTTTTATTCTCAAAATACCGTCTGGTTCATACGGGATTTTCCCTAAAAATCCGGGACATTTGGCAACCCTTCAAGAGATGTAAAATTTCTGGGCATTTTGAAGTGGTGGAAAGAAAAAAAAAGTTTTTCCAGGAGTTTTACTAGAAAATTTTTTCTTCTCATTAAAATTATGAGTTTTTCTATTAAATATGTTCTTAGAAAACATGTTAGCTATTTGTTATTACCAAAATCCAGGACCCATGAAGATCACTGGTCTTGTTTAAATTTAATTCTTTTAATAGTTACAGTTTATAACAGATAGCTTGGGGTATTTTTGAAAAGTCTACTATATGCATTTATGCTTTTTTGTTTACATTTATACACACATTACAAAAGCATATTTTAAAATTTCACCTAAAACATTTTTACTCCACACTTAATGAATAAAAACTGAATATTTTTAAGCAACAAAATTTTTAAAAAATAGATGTTCTTTGCCGTTAATAAAGTAGATCCGCTGATACAGATCTTTAACTTTTTGACCAAATTTAATGCCATTGTAGGTATATAAAATTTGTAACAGAGTAATCCCATTAAGGCAAATCTAAAAGTGTTATAAGAACATCGAGAGAGTCATAACACTAGTTTTAGACTACTTTCAGTAAATAACTAAATTAGTAGTTTACATAAAAAAAAACTTTCACTACACAAAACTCAGCTTGAATAACCTAAAATGGAGACAAATATTTTATATTTTATGCAAATATACAAAAACAATGTTTCATTTTATAGTTTAATTGAATGTAGAAAGTGCATTTTAACTGTATGCATCCAAATAAAATAGGAACTTAAAAATTATAAAACTTTTAATTAAAGAAGAATTGCTCAAATACATGAAATTACAGAAGGCATAAAATTAACTAAAGCAGCACAAACTATTACAATTTGATCTACGACATGAGGAGCATTTGATTTACAACTCTTTTTCATAAGAGAAATTGGCATTAAATCACTTAAGATTCTACACTTTTGCCTTAATTGTCCTATAAGTCTTTCCACATGGATCCGTAGATGGGCAAGCTTTCGAGTTGTTTCAACATCATATGCAGAAAGTTGAGCTTTTCCTTTAGTATAGGCAGGAACCTTGATTTCTGCACAGAAGAGTTCAACATCCTCCTTGATGTTGAACCCCCGGTCCGCAAGTAGTAGATCCCCCGGCAAGAGTTTATCTAGCAGGCCAGAGCTCTGCACAATGTGTTTATCACTCGCTGTCCCACCCCAAGCTTTAGAAATGAAGATTATCATCCCTTGAGACAGGGGCGGACTGGCTCTAAAAATTTTGTGTGGAAAAAAAATTCTTGCCGGCCCCCTACCCAAGAATGCATTGTTCCCAGCCCGAAAATTTTCTTACGAGTTTCCTAAAAAAAAAATAAAAAAATAAATAAATAAAAAAAGACAGAGACTCCTTCTCAGTTAGAAAAACCAAGATTATTTTTTTCAGAAACCCTTCATTAAATTAATTTTGCTAACATCTATAATGTACACATGATACGTCAAGGACCTAATATTCTCAAAAAATGTTTGAGAGTCTTAATTCCTGTACGCAAAAAAGAAAAAAAAAAAGCAGAAAAAAGTTATGTGGGTTTTTTGAAAATCCGCACTTAAAAATGTAATTTGTTTATGTGGGCGAATAAAAAAACCTATTTAAATCAAGAATAAGATATATGCCTATGATCTGTAATATTAAACCACTTTAAAAAATTCAATTGTTCTTATCAAAATCCTTGCTTGAAATTGTATTGAACTTATACAAACTAATAAAAATTTTCACTTAAACCAAACGTAATGCATATGTTTAGAATGTGAATACATTATGCATTACGAATTAGAAGTTTTCGGAAGTATTGGATGTGTGTGAACTTGAATTGCTCTGCAAAGAAAAAAATGTTTTGAGGAGCAGTCATTATTTCATAACAACATTTTAAAAATGCACAGAAATACTCCAACAAAAAAAGTCGCAATTTCTCTCGGTGAAACCCAGGATGGCTAAATACAAGTGTACAAGACGGTCGCTTATGACGTACAACCAAAGAAAACGGAAAAAATGACTATTTTGACTTCATTGTATGAGTATCATTTGCTTGCTTGAAAATCATACGACAAAAAATATTTTTCAAAGAAATTATAGTCTGAATATTAAATGTCCCTTTAATGACACAAATTGAACAAAATTAATGAATATAAAATCCTATTTTAAAAAAGTTACTCGAAGATAAACTAAAAATGATAAAAATTACAGTGTGCTCCTCTACAAGTACCTGTCCAGATTTTTCATGCAAGACCTTTTAATTTCATAAAACTGAAAAATCTAAAGAACTTTATGAATTTGAAATAGTGCTCAATCATATTATTGGCCATTTTTCCGGAATTTAGAAATATACAATTTTTCTCAAATTTACACATTGTATTTATCACTTTGAAATTGAATAATCATAAAAAAAGTTTAAGATGAAAAGGTTTAAAAGAAATGTACGTTTCGATACTAGTTGCAAATACCAAGGAATGCTACTTGTAATTTAAAAACAAATCTGGAATTACTGAATTTCAGGCTCGGAAATTTTAGATTTGCTTTTAAAACTGTAAAATAAAAATATAACTAAAACTAGATCAGCTATTTTCCACTAAAATAAACAAAAGAACATCAAAGCATTATGTGTATTTCTAGTAGATAGGAAAATATTATTAACTTTCCAACTACTGATGGAGATAAGAGCTGTCTAAAGCGATACGTTAACAATTTAAAGCTTTTAATTAAATGTTGCAAACGGTTAGTTTTGGAGAATTTTGTAAAGATTACCCCCGGAAGCAAATAAAAAATACTGTGAACAAAGAGTTTGTTTATAATAAAATACATGTCAGGGAAAAGAAGTGGTGCTTTCAATAATATTACTTCGCAAATGCTGTTTTGATTATAAAATATTTTTTCAAAGGTCCGTCAAAGAACTATATTTCTTCTAACCAAATCTTAGCTTAATTTTAATGAAAAGTAATTTATAAAAAATGAAAAATAAATTTTATTAATGCATCAATCATTCAAATACTTCAATTCAATTTTTCAAAATTATTATAAAATAACCCTTCAAAAGCTTTTGAATTTTGAGTTTAAATTTTATGAAATTTGTTTTTCACGTACAGCATTTAAGTAACACATCAAATCAAGCTGCATAAAATTCCCTTTTAAATAAACTATTAAACAGTTCTGTTGCCATAAACGTAGCGTTGGGGGGGGGGGGGCGTACTGGGGGTTACCCCCCCCTCCCCAATGTGCCGGACACTTTAGCTTTGAAACCTGAAGATATCTAAAATCTGAATAAAAATCGTAGTAAAAATATCGTTTACGAGCTAATATTTAGAAAAGTGCCAATTTGAGTCCCAAGTGAATTTTCACTAGTATTTCAATAACTAGTTAAAAAAATAATTTTCCCCAGAAAGAAGATAAGATTTTGCTTTCATTTCATCTAATAACATCAGAATTTTTTTTTTTTTTTTTCTTCAGAAAATATTGTTTTTATACATCAAAAATCAGATCGGTAACGTGTCCCCAGTAGCAAAGCTTAGCATGCAAGATGCAAACAGGTCATGCGCACTTTCTAACTTCCCAAAAAAACGCACTTGCACAAAAAACGATTCTATTTTTACCCCTTTGTTAATATTTTACTTCATTTTTGTTTTAATCGATTTCTGATTTTCTAGCCGATGCGAAATAAGCGTGTCCCAAGTTCCGCCGTCAGAGTGGTAACAATAACTTCCGATCTATGTTTAGGCTCCCAAAATCATTTCCTGCACCTATACCACGTGATACTGAATACCTGGTGGGATGTTTTATCGAATCGTAATTAAAAATTTGCATTTCTGCATCTAAAATTGTAGGTAAGATTTTTTAAAGTGATTTTATAAAATGTGTGTCATTTGAGTCATCAGATCGGTAACACGCTCTAAAATGCGCAGTTTTTATTATTTTAAAAATTATTTTATATATAAGTATAGTCATTTATTACAAGTGAAAAAACCACGTGTTTGATTTTGGTTTAGTGCGATCGACTCGGAAATAAAAAAAAAAACTTTGTCAGTTTGTCAGATCGGTAACAGTCAGAGCGGTAACATTGAAAAACAGCGAATATGTTACAGAACTAACTCACACGTTTCAGAATTATAAAAAGCAAAAATCATAGGTTTTAGCCATATATATTGAATATTTTTGTTCTTAAAAAATGAAAAGCAATGAGTTTTAGTACAATTGCTTCATTTGTGGTTTGTATGACCTAACAATAGAAGTTAGTAAAATAAAAAAAATTGACACTGCAGAAATTAAGTTAATTAATTATTTTTATTTTATTTATTTATTTATTTATTTATTTATTTATTTATTATTATTTTTTTTTTTTTTGGTGCTTCAATTTCTCATAACTTCGCTAAATAACTAGATAATAACTAGCATGCTAAATTTGAATTTCTGATCAAGAAATTAAATTTCCTGCAACTAATTAAAGAAAAGCAAGCAGCAGAGTTGTGTGTTGAAAAAGTTGAAGTTGTATGTTGTTTCAAAACAAAACAAATGTTTTATTAGCTTGGATTTGGTAATCTCATAATTTATTTTATCTAAAAACCTTATTGCTCATTTTTATTTCCAAGAAATGCTTTTTTATAATGAAATTTGATTTTTTAGCCTAATATATATATTTTAATATAATTATCTTAATTCTATGTTAAAAATGCAAGGAAATGATATCATATTTAGATATGTTAACGAAGACTGAAAGCATAAACTCAAATATGTTGCTCATATTAACATCAGATCTGTAACATTCATCATATCTGTAACGGCTTAAAAATGAGTAATCTAAGGAGGGGGTAAATAACTTCCTTGACCTCCCCCCTTTTATTTTCTTGCATTTAGACACAATTTAGACTTAAAATCCAATATTAGTTTTTTTCTGCAAAAAATTTTTTTTTTCAGAAAACTCCAACTTCAAATTGGCACTTTTCTAAATATTGGCTCTTACAGTTATTTTCATTTATTTTATCTTGTTATACCCATATGCCTGTGGGAGAGGGGGGCTGGGGGAATACAGACCCTCTGTCAAAAATGTTCTGGTGCCAAACGTTTCCAAAATTGGAACAAAAATCATCAGGAAAATTATTTCCGTTCATGGTTATCCTGGGCCGATCCTAGGGTGTCGGCCGCCCGTGTGCAAAGATCCAATGTGCCGCCCCTGAGGCTCGTCAATGGGGGGGGGGTATTTTCCTGTAAAACTTGCATTGAGTATTTTGCACCATTGCCCCCCCCCCCCCCGACCCAGAAAAATTTTAAATGACAGGCCTGCTGCCTCTCAAGACATTTTTTCATTTTATGTCGAGAACTTGAACATTATTATTCATTTGCTTGTATGAGAGTAAAAAGTAAAAAATTCAAATAAAATTTGAAGTGCAAAACTTTATTCGTTGGTCACTTGATAGGTTATTATAGCGACAAAATACGCAAGCAAAATTATAAAGAAACAATATTATTAAAACTGAAATAAAAATAGATATTTTACACTTAGAAAAACGATCTACAAAATTACTTTTCTGGCTTTGTAAGATGCAAAATTTTTCTATTATTTCAGAAAAATCAATTTTTTCTGATATTTCGGATTCAATGGAGATAATGGCCAAATCTGAGAGTTTTTCCTGCGTCATACTATTTCTTAAGTATTTTTTTATAATCTTTAATTTACTGAAACTTCTTTCCCCTGAAGCGACAGAAACAGGGAAGGTTAAAAAAAATTCGTATTGCCAAAGCAAAGTTTGGGAAACAGGCAATGAGATTATTTTTAACTATTGTTTCCAATAATTCAGTTGGCTGCTTTTTATCTTTAAAAATGTCTGAATGAATTTATCGCATAGAAGAGTTCTAAGCCATCGATGTCTTTTATAATAATTCCATCTTCCTGTACTTGCAACTTAATATCTAGGTCCATGTCGACTTTCCTGAGATCATCCCTAGATATGTCGTTAAATTCATACAGGAAGCAGAACATTGAGTAGCACTCAGATAGTAAGAATAAGATAAATCTTTCATTTACAGAAGAGATTGCATGATCAAGAATAGAAAAATAAAAAACAGTCTTGAACTGCTGGAAAGGGTTTGAGATTGGTTCATCGCAGCTCTCGTAATCGAATAAACGGACCTTTCCTGAGCTTCAAGAAGGGAAATTCGGGATCAATGCCTAAATCTTTAGCAAGTATTGTTGCTGAGTCGACAATTTTTTTTTAAATTATCGTCAGATGTCTGGGAAACTAAATAGTTTTTAAGATTACCTAGGGCTTCAATGCATTCCCCGACGTTTAATTTAGGATTTTGAAGCATTTTACTCAATACGTTAATTCTTGTTAACAAATTATGCCAAATTAACTTGAACACAAAAATTTAAACCTTTCAAGACTTTTGATTATTCATACAGCACCCAATTTTGTCTTCGTGTCTCTGGTGGTATCTTCAATTAAAGCATTTAAAGCAGCAAATATATTTTTTAGGTCTTGTTTTAAAGGTTTAATAGCATTGATACGACTCTCCCATCTTGTTTCACTTAAACGGTTTTCAAGTTAGACCTTTCACACATGTTTTTAAGTAAATCCCATGGACATGGGGAAGCAGAAACGTAATTGTACGCCTCTTGCGGCTCTATCTTGTACCAACTCGAAAAAACCAGAAATTTCACCACTGGAGCTGGCAACGTCATTAACGACGAGATTCAATGTATGAGATGCACCTGGCACGTATAATGCTCTAGGATTGATATCGAGTAGCCGTTTCTGAAGTCCTATATTTTCCCACTTCATATTAGACCCATTGTAATAACCCTCACCCCTTATGTCTTGAACCTCGAGCTGCAAACTGGATAATAACGTCTCCAATAGAAAATTATACAGATTTTCTCCAGTAACATTTGTTACGGGAAAAACCCCAAAAAAAATTTAAAGATTTCTACCTTACCACAGGGCCGTCATTTCAAGTTTTTCCAGGGGGGGGAGGGGGGCAAAGAGTCCAAACACAATGAAATTTCAGCGGAAAACATGAAAAACCACGCCCATTTTTTGTAAATGCATTGATTTCTCAAAGTCAGGGGGGGGGGATTGACCCCCCCTGCCCCCTAAATGACGGGCCTGCTTTACCAACAGTAGTGCTCACACATCTGATTACGAATAGAATTTGCTCTGTGTGACTAATATCAAGTGTGCAGTCGAGAATTATAGCGTAATATTTAGCTTTTTTTACAACGCATGTTAGGAGGACAGTAATGACTTGATGGAGTAAGATTCTGAAACGAGCATAAGAGCTCTATAATTTGTTAGTTTAAATTCAATCAAGAACTTTTTTTAAAGTCCTTATAATAAATTGTTCATTAAAAATTCCTAGAATTTAACCCATTAATGCCTGACTTTTTTTTCAATGATATTTTGTATACTGGGTACAAATAGTGTTTAATGGACAGGAGAAATAGTTAAAAAATTATCATGTAAAAAATAAATTTTTTATTTAAGAAAGAAAAATCGTCCCTAAAAAGGGACGCTAGGCACCAGAGGGTACATACTTTTTTACCAAAATGTTTTTTCTGCCTACGATGTAATATTGAAAATGACAATTTATAAGAAGAAATAAAAGCAGCAATTAACATAAACTGGGAAGTAGATTCAGAGAACAAGGAAATATTGGTGTTGTTGAGTATGAAAGTCAGCAAAACATTTGTTCTGCAAACCTACATATTGCATTTGCTGCATTCCGATAAGGTCTTTTACTTCAATGGGCACATCTTACCTGAGTCTTATTTAAAGCAATATAACAACTATCCCATAATACCGAACTCAACTCTCTTGAGCTCAATGCATGTTGTACAGCAGCTTCTAAAATAAAAATGAAGAGCGGCTACCACCATTTTTTAGAGTGGATCAAAATCCGGTAGTTCCCGGTATTTGATGCATGGGATCTTTTTCCCTATGCAACGTTTGTATTGAGCAACCATATGTATTTGGTTCATCAATTTCAATTACTTTCTTTTCGCTATTGGACAATCGCTTAGCCTTTACAATAGGATAAACTCCATGAAGATTCGATGCAATAGTTATAACATTGCTATTATTCCACCGAACCAACGTAATATTATTTTACCTGTCATCGACATTTATTCAAAACTTCCTCTCTTTTCTTTTTTGAACAACGTAACTTTAGTTCATGAGCATTTTTTAATCAGATTCTTGCACAAAACCTTGCTGAGACAAATAATCACGTAGGAGCGCAAGAGAAGTGAATAAATTCTCACAGTAGAGATCAAAATTGGCATGCTCAGGGAATTCTGAAATTTAATCTGAATCCCCCCCCCTTTCCCAAACAACAGACACATATGCAATCCTTGAATTCTTCATCAAGATGAAATGCTAAGCTTCTGAAACAGCTTAGGGCTTCTTCAACAGTTAGACTAAACAATAATAAACACCTAAATGCATAATGAAAAAGTAATTAAATACAACGAATAATTAGTGTTTTAAAGAATTACATTTTTGAAATAGCTTTCTTTCAAAATTTACCTTGAGTATTTTTTGTAATTTAAAAAAAAGAAGAGAAAATATTTAAGAACATTGTATAATTAAGTTTATATATATTAATTAATTTAATTTAATTAGATTTTGAAAATAAAATAAGTTTTAAAAATGACAATTATTATCAGTTTTTCAGTCTAAAAACATTTACTAACTTCTTTTGATATAAATTATATATTATGAGCAAGAAATCAGCAACGGTTAAACAATGCAGCCTTTGGTGCCAGCGTCCCTTTTTAGGGACGTTCTTAAATTGCTATAAAATCCTAAAAAAATTTAAAATTTACAAAATTGCAAAAAAAGGTAAACTAAAACATCGATCAAAGTAGCACATATATCAAACACAGATAGATTTACTTGTTAATAACTTTAAAAACTTAGCTTTTTGTTCCTGAGATTGTGAACGATGTAATTTTTGATAAAGATCATAATCAAATGGCTACAGATCACACTTTACAGCGGTTATGTGCTGCAATCTGTTAATACAGAATTGAAGCAATACCAAAGTAATAATTAAACACAATTATTTGGTTGAAATGTTCATTTTTTGAAAATTCAGACACACTTTTTGGACCGTCCCTAAAAAGGGACGCTAGGCATTAATGGGTTAAAGTCACTTAACAAGGGTATCTAAAAAGGGGGCGGACCGCATTTTGGGTAATCAGGAGGGTCAATTGCCCACCCTTGGATATTGGAAACAATGTAATTACACACTTGTGTATGTATTTTATTGTTTCCCCTATAAAATGCATTGCGGATGACACCGTTTGCTTCTCTCCTCTCCCAGAGCATTCTTAGATGATGAGCGTAAAAAGACACCTATACTCGACTGCAACTTTTCTTGACAAAAACATCGTGACGTCAGCGTGACGTTTGCGTGACGTTAGCCTATGAAAAACGAGCTAGATAAAACGTCACAGCCTACTTGGCGAATTAGAGGAGATCGCTAACTGCTTGTGAGCTCTCATTGGCTTCTCCCGTAATGACGTTGAGTGTCAAGTTAAGTTGCTCTCTAGTATAGCTAAAGCTAAGTTTTTTCAGAGTGTATATGGAGAGATGGCCATGGGTTTTTGGAAAAGAGAAGTTTTTTTTTTTTTTTGATGTTGTAACCTTCATAGTGGTATTGCGAAGGTAAGCCAACTCAATCAAACGCTAATGACTTTGCCTTTTTCAAAAATTGACAACTTCAAAATCTGCACAAAATATTAAAGCAAACGTCAATAAATCACATTTTAATATATTTTTTCTCTTTTTGTTTAAAATATTTTATATTTTGGAGGATGGTGGCGTGGTGGGGGCAGATGCGCTCTCCCTAGCTTCCAGTTGGACAGGCCCATGTTACTAAAACAAATCTATCAACAATGTAATCATCGAAGCTGATTTTTATTTTTTCAGTATAATTTGATCGTCTCTGTGGGGCTAATTTAGGTAAACCTTGTACTTTTTTTTTCAAAAAAATTTTAATGCATCGCTTTTACGTACACCAGATAGAAAAAGTTACAGTCCCTGTCCTTTCATCCCAAACAAAGAAAACGAAGATTAAATCAAATATTTTTGAGAGAAAAAAAGAAACTGACTTCGAAACAGCTGCTGAAAATTGCTCTAAAATATCCATCCATATCACTTTTAAATACTACCACTATTCAGTGAGAGAAACATGATGCATCAATTTGTTTAAAAAAATAGCTAAATAAATTTGTGAAGAATCATGTCATCTTTTTTTTTTTTTTTTACTTGGCTGCACATTTTTAAATGTAGCTGTGTTTTTATTTTCTACCCTCCTCCTCCGCTCCCAGAGTCTTCCTTTCTATGTGGCTGGCTGATCGGCCGCCCCAGGTAGAGGAGTCGTGGTGTTGAATTGACCTATCGTTTTAGCTCTTGTCTTGAAGAATATGTATTACCGAAGGGTTTAATAGTTTCAGTTTCTGGGGTTTGCTGTCTTGGGAAAAGTGGCTGCTTCTCCGCTCTGCAAGTACATAGTCGAAAAACGATGTGAGAAAAGTTCGACGATAGGCCCCTCATCATTTTTTTTTCTTCTGGCAATTTTTATTTAGTTATTTGTTTTTATTCGGGAATGCTTGATTTTTTTTTTCGAAAAAACTTTCTGTAGAAAAAAAATACTACATGCGGTCTGCGGCCGCCCCTACCTTTGGCCGCCCTCGTGCGGTGCACGAGCTGCACACCTGCTAGGATCGGCCCTGTGGTTATCCTCTAGCCAGTGGCGTACATATGTTTGAATTTTGGAGGGGGCCGAAGTAACCAAGCATAGCCAAGCTTATTTCAGACTTTCGTTAGGGAAAGGGTGGTGGTTCGGGAACCCTCAACTGGAACTGTTTTAAAATTGTTGTTCTGAAAACCCATTTTAGGCTATCTTTAATGATGAAAAAAAAAAAAAAGTATGGATTCAGAAGCTGCTTTTGTGACATTGAAGTTTTAAATTCGCAATTGCGCTATAATTCGTTGAAAGAAATCGAGAGGGTAGGGCGCTATCTCTCAGAACATTTTCGAAATTTGAGTGATAGAAAGGTGTTTGAAGGCTCTCCCGGAAATTTTTTGGCATTGAGGCTCGTAACTGCAATTTTAAGTTTAAAGGGGCGAAATTCGGGACCTTTCCTTTCGGAAAACACATTTTAAAATTATTTCGGGACAATTTTCCTTGATTTTGGGAGCCTGGGCCCACCCCATATATACGCCCTTGCCTCTAGCGCAGCCAGAATTACCATCTTGAAGGTTCTTTTGGTCAAAACAGTCCTTACGATTGCCATTAATATTAAATGTTAGGTCATAAAATATGGCTCGTTGTAAGAGAGAGCAGAAATACAAAACAATTACGCGACTGTATCATGTGTCAGGGTATGCAATGAAAAACGTAAATATTTATTTTAAAATATGGACTTCAGCATAGAGTTAATTATCTTTCTTCATAAATCAAAAATTTCACTTTCTCAATATTTCTTTCAAGCATTTGGCATTCATAATCATATTTAAAAAAATTACATGACAAATGCAAGATAATTGCTAAAAAAATCTTATAGTGTATATAATAAGTGTCTTATAGTGTACAAAACAAATTATTTATTTTTGTCTAAAATATGTTTTTTAATACGTTGTTTTTGTAGATAATCTGAATACATAATTCTTGTCACGTACTTGATTTACAAACTTTTTACTTAGGTGCTACGACAAACTTAAGAATACCTATGCCATTACTCACAATTGTATCCAGTAAATTTCTGGAAGCGTACTATTGAATACTTTCAAATTTTGTCATTGTGTTATGACTTGTTTCTGGAAGATAATTCAAAGTTGAGCAAACATATTTACTTTAACTATTTTTTTTCCCGTACGGAAAGAACTTTTTATGAAATGTGTAACTTTTAAGGGGGTTTTATTTGACTTTTCTTTCTTCATTAGACTCAATTATTTCATAAAATGTAGGATTTCATACCGTTTTTCCAAAATTTCCCCCGGGGGAAAACCCCCAACAACCCTGAAATTTAGGATAGTCTATACCACAAAACAGATTATTGTATTACTTTTCTGATACAGATCCAACTATAAGATTAATCCAAGAACCTGCCAAGATCTGTTTTGTTAACCGAAGAAGTTGATCAGACAAAAGACCCATATCTGTAATAACTTAGAGCCCCGTCTACATTTTGCCTGGTAACTGAGCAAAAAAGTTGAATTAATTGTGAGTGCAATTTATCCGAAAAGTAACGAAAAATCTAAGTGAAAATTGGGCGGGGGAGGGAGCGAAGGCTCAATCTGCACTCCTAAACTTTGAGTTTTGTTTTCTAATGAAATGAAATATCGAGTACATTTTAAATTTAACCTTTATACTTTTTGTTCCTTTAGGGATTTAAACAAAAATATATTCAATTTATAATAATCATTATTTCAACTTCGTATTATTTAACGTGATTAAAACAACAAAAGCTTATAACAAACACATCATTTAAAATATTGAACTTACTTCAAAAAGATTTTTGTTGCTGTTGATGCAAAACAGATGTAATTCCATAAAGCAGTCACAGTCAAGTACGATGAATAACGAAGGACTCGCTCTGTTTCTTTGAGAGAAAATCGAACAGATTGCTAAAATAGCCTAATTGGTTGAAAAAGCTGTGGGACTATCCATTGCTTAAAAAGTTGCGGGAAGCACAACAAACACGAAAGAAGAAAAGAAAAAAAAAACTATTTAGCTGGCGTTTCTCATTGTTACTTAAGAATCCCAATACGTCCTTTTTTTCGAATGGCGCCTCTTTTTTTTATTTCAAGCTTTTTCCCAGACAGCCCTCAGATCTAGAGAACCTAGTATAAAGGTTCTATTCTCAGATCAGCCCCCACCCTCAATATAACACGCTTCTCCCTAGAAATCCCCGAAGCATCAATTCCGAACAGAGATAGCAAGAGATCTGAAGGCCCGTTTTGGCCGAAGACCCCACAAAGCCATTGTTTCCCTCCCTTTTACTTTGTGAGTTGGGTCAGAAAAGTGTGACCGCTGCGCTAGAAGAGGTGCTGAGTAATCAGGGTCCCCCCCCCCCCATCAAGAAAGAAACAGTTCTAGCTGTGATCCTAAACGGCCGGCCCTGTGAGAACCTAGGAGGATGGTGAGAGCGGCCCGGCCCAACTTTTTTTTTTCGAAATAATTTTTTTTGATTAAAAAATAAATAAATATAGAAAGTAAACGGCCCAGAGTAGATGCGGCCCATGTGGAATTTTCCACATCTTCCACATGGCCAGTCCGCCCCTGCCTTGAGATGAAATCCCAATTAGGTACTTGACGGTGTTCGAGCGTTTGTAGTTTGAGTAACATTGTGCAGCTGCTAGAACATTCGACGGCTTTTCGATTTTTATTTCGAAGCAATCGATAGTGATGATTGCTCTCTTGCCGAATTCATCTTGGAAAGCTGAAGGAATTTTTTCAGTAAGTTCGGTTCTCTCTGGCCAGAACACAAAGCGATTAAATCGGTCATGCAACACGATGAGGCATTCGTGGAAGGCTCTTGATGCAGTAGTATTGCTCACTCCAAACCTATACCCTAAATCTACAAAGTCTAAATTCAGTCTCAGGTGCATAAGAGTAAGAACAACTCTCTGAAATTTAGTGAGCACATTAAGAGGTGTTTGTTTTAAGAAAGGCTCGATGATGTTAAATACAATACTTAAGTAGGCAGCCCTGTATAGTATTTGACTTTTTCGTCATCGTTCTTCAAACATTCCTCTTTAAAGTAAAGATTTCTTAGTTCTGCCTTGACCTTTGAAAGCTCTCTTGTGACATCATGCATCCTTCGTTCTTGAGCATCGAGTTCACTCAAAGTCAATTCAGTCTGAATTGCCATGTCATGATGAGTCGTGGTAGGCAGCATCGGAACAGCATCGGAATATGTTTCATCATCCGTTGCTGTGCTTGAAGCTGCATACTCAGCCTCCAAACAAATTTTTCTGTTGACCCTCCTTTTGAAGCGTGCACCATCATCCCTAGTAGCACTACCAGAAATGTACCCCATTTTTGTAGAGGGTACCCAATCAGGATGGTCTCTTTCTTCTAAGCCTGCGGCTTTACCTAAAATTAAAAGGGAAAATATATTAGTTACCTTACAAATAATACTCGGTGATTGCCTAAAATGTTTTCATGGAACAAGATTTGATATTAAGTTTTTAAAAAATTAAACCACTGACTTAGAGGGTCATACCTCATATTAAGATAAATCTTGCTTGCCAGATCACAGATAAAACTTAAATAAATATTTCTAGTTTCTAGTTAACATTAGAAATTACGGAAAAAGAAAAATGACAACCAATACAAGCTTTCGCTAGATGCAAAATCAGAAGCAAGAGGAAAAATTGGAAAATCATTTTCAAAGCCAAAAAAAAAAAAAAAATCAATTACATGTATTTTATTTGTTAACAAGCCGAAAATATCGACATTAGTAAATCATTGAATTTTCTTCGATCCCTACCAACAGTGATCAACTACCAATTGCATGAAAGGCTTAAATTTTGATTTGAAATTCAAGAGAGTTAATTCTCTATGACTTAGAAGCTTCAAATGTATTAAATCCGAATCCAAAATTTGTTCTTTTAACTGATGCCAATATTTTGAATGCACAAGCACACTCAGAATTTTCGACGAACATGCAAATGCCATTTGCAGAAATTTTAAAGTTTACAAACAATTTTGATGTATGCTTAAAAAGAATTTCAGTATATTTGCACTTTTCTGGGGAGAGACAAATGTTGGTGTCCAATTTTAAGGAGTCGCCTATTAATAATCCAGAAAAAAGAGTAAATGTAATTGAATGAACATGCGGATTGCATACTGCTAGTGGTAATGCACTCTTATATAATTTATCCTTTCTTGGTGTTTATAGTTCTGGAGGAGTGGGTACTGCGGTGTTTTGCAGAAAATATTTAAAAGATCATTCTGTTCGCAGACAGTTTTAAATTTTATCTAGGTCTGTGTACAAGTATCTTTTCACTCCAAAAATTGTGATAGAATGCTAGCAAAGAACTTTTGATCTAGTCAACTTACAGGACAGGCAGACACAAAAACAGATTTACATTAAACTAACATCCAACCCTGAATAAAATGATTAAAAGAAGTGACTATCAAGTTAAAATCATTTACTAGTCACTGACTATTACTTAAAAATTTAAATTTTAGTCAAAACACTAAAAAAATAAATAAAACATAACTAATAAAACTAAACGTGCCCTTAAGCAGATGAAAATTTATAGCTCCAGCTCCATAAACACTGCTCCAGCATCTAACTGGAACAGCACATTCCCTATAGTTACAAATAAAATAATTTTTAAAAAATAACATTTAAATTACAATTTCAGGAGTTGCCAGCTTTTTTATATCACCATTTTTAAGATGCTAAAGCATATTTTTTCCCCCTTGTAGTCTTGCTCATTTGCAATGCTTTTACTCATAAATTGCATTCTGTAAATTAAAAACAATTTTGTTGTTTTATTAACTAATAAAAACTTTCAATGCGAAGTCTGTACTTTATCTTACCTGTGACAAAATGATCCTCACAGACTCTTAGATGCTGTAACTTGGAATCCGAAAGATCAGCTCGTTTAAGAGCTGATATCCACTTTTCCCTTCGCTCTAAGCTCAAACTTTTTTTTTGTGCTGATCCTTTATTCAAAACTGCAGGCAATCTAAAAAAGGATTTCTTGTCCCGATTTCCTCGATTCCCACAGTTTACAACACCACAAAATGAAGGCATTGTTAAAAAACAATAAAGCAAAGAAAATTAAAATTAATAAACTTAACCAATTGAAGGTTACGAAAATAAAATTAAAGAATAAACAACTAACAAGCGAAAAAACAAGAAGGAAAGGATAAAAGAATTAAAAAAAATCCATTGAGAACAAGTTAACAAAAAGTCAAACGGACAAAAATTAAAACTAAATCAACAAACAAAATCAATTAACAAGATACAATAAGAAGCAAACAAAACAAAACAATGCAACAAAAACAAAAATTAATAAGTTAATTAAAAATAACGTAACGAAAAGAGAAATATTAAAGAAAAGCAGCGTGGTGATTTGCGAACAAGCGAGAACGAGATATCAACAAACAACGAATAGATGCCGTCTTGAGCTATCATCAGCATCATCAACTTTTGCTTGTCCTCCAGGATGAGCCTAATGCACATGCCCTATAAGAGGAGGTATGGCTATGATTTCCCATAGGTATTCTAAAGCAAATAACCCTTATTTGGAAAGTTATGATAAATCAAAACCATCAAAATATATTCTATATTTAGACGCAAACAATCTTTACGGCTGGGCCATGTCTCAACCCTTACCTACGCATGGCTTTGAATGGGTGGAAGGATCTATCGATTTTATGCATGTGTCCGATGATTCGGATGTAGGGTATATATTCGAAGTTGATCTGAGCTATCCCGAGCAAATTCACCATCTTCACAGCGAACTTCCTCTCGCTCCCGAAAACTTAAAAATTACACGCGAAATGTTGTCCCCTTACTGCAAAGAACTTGCGGAAAAACTTCATTTAAAAATGAGTCAATGTGAAAAGTTAGTCCCAAACCTAATGAAGAAAAATCGATACGTACTTCATTATAGAAATTTAAAGCAGTACGTCTCTTTTGGACTTAAAGTAACTGAAATACACAGGGCATTAAAATTTTATCAAAGTCCCTGGCTGAAAGAGTATATTGATTTTAATACCAGCATGCGGCAGACATTCGTTTGATTATGTTTTTAGACACCCCTTTCGCTGTACGTTTTTCCATATTCTCACATTTTAAGCTATACATTTTAGGCTTTAAGCCTACGAATTCTACAGCTGCTTTCGAAGCAAGTTCATCTTTCATTTTACCTACAACTTTACGATTTGCCTCACTATACAGAGGATGACTTTTAGGGTAATCGGAAGTATCTAATAAATGAAGGGCTGATTTTAAATCATCATAAACATTTTCCGCTTCAATTTCATAACACAGAGAATGGGTTCTAGAACAGTTGCAGTGCTGCGGTGACCGAGGTGCTGCGGCGCCTTCCGTAAGAACGTAGTCGCCGTAGGGAGGATCCTCTTACTGGAGAGGTGGTTCTTGGTCATTGTGTGATTTTTATTGTGTGGGCAAGTAGGTGTGATCGGACAACAATGTCCCTCGTGTAGGGTGTTAGTTCTCTTCGAAGGTATTTGTTATGGGATGGGCTATAAATAGTCGTGTGTGATGTTTTATTTATCAAAGGGAGGAGACATGAGTTTGGAGGAGACGTATAGGAAACCGGAGTTCCCAGCCAGCTTCGGTGGATCTGAAGCAATATACCGGGCATTGAAAGGAAATGTTAAGCGGAAAGAAATTAGGAAATGGTTGGAGACAAAGAACACGTATACTCTTCATAAACCGGTCATTAAAAAAATTGTCAGGAACCGTATTTTGGTAGGAAAAATAAATCAGCAGTTCCAAGCAGAACTCGTGGAAATGAAGAAATTTTCGCAATATAATGATGATTTTAACTATATTTTAACGTGTGTGGATATTTTATCTAAGTTTGCTTTTGCTATTCCGTTAAAAAATAAAAATGCAGAAAGTATAATAGCAGCTTTCAAAATAATATTTTCTCAGCGTATTCCACAGAAATTGCAAACTGATGCAGGAAAAGAATTTACAAACAAATCCATTCAAGCATTTTTAAGGAGAAAGAACGTTGGTTTTTTCACAACGAACAATAACACAAAAGCATCCATTGTTGAGCGCTTCAATCGAACTTTGAAGACTAAAATGTGGAAATATTTTACCGAAATGAAAACGTATAGTTATATAGATGTTTTGGATAAATTAATTGATAGTTACAACCATACTTATCATCGTAGTATCCAAATGACGCCTGTTGAGGTAACAAGTGAAAACCAGAGTCATGTTTGGTCAACACTTTATGGAAAGACATCCGAAGAGCAACCAAAAGTGTGTTTGAAAGTTGGAGACACAGTCAGAACCAGCAAGGAAAAAAGATTATTTGAAAAGGGTTATGAGCAAAATTGGACCACCGAGATATTTACTATTTCTGAAATGATTCCTCGAAACCCTGTTGTATTTAAACTGACAGATTTACTCAGCGAAACCATTGAGGGAACTTTTTATCAGCAGGAACTTCAAAAAGTGTCAGATTCAGGGTATTATCCAATTGAAAAGATTTTGAAGAAAAGAATAAGAAATGGTAAAACCGAGTATTTTGTGAAATTTGAACCCCCCATGTGGGTGCATGATGTGAAATCGATATAAAAACGAGTGAACGAAAGGATGAACGTCATTCAGCGTAAAAAATGTCATTCCACCTGACGCTCGTGAGTGACTCGTGTAACCGCTTTTTTTCTGAGAATAAAATTTCGCATTTTATTACTCAGTTACCCACCCCAATCAATTTAAACAGTGACAAATGGGAAGTAGCTCTGGTGGATTTAATATACCCTCACACATGGTACAATATAAGGTCCGATAACAATTTATATGGATTTGATTTAGGCGATGGAAAGCTAATAGGTCGACATTTACCACCAGGATGTTATGAAACCGTCTCAGATGTTCTTAAAAGTATGCAAATTCCCTCTCAGAGAAACAAAATATACTTTAGCTATCATCATGTTTCCAAAAGAGTGAAAATTAAAATGGATGCTAAATGCAAAGTCATACTGAACAATGTTTTAGTAGAAATTTTAGGTTTCACTCTTTTGGAAACATGATGATAGCTAAAGTCTATTTTGTTTCTCTGAGAGGGAATTTACATACCTTTAAGAACATCTGAGACGGTTTCATAACATCCTGGTGGTAAATGTCGGTATTAACTTTCCATCGCCTAAATCAAATCCATATAAATTGTTATCGGACCTTATATTATACCATGTGTGAGGGTATATTAAATCCACCAGAGCTACTTCCCATTTGTCACTGTTTAAGTTGATTGGGGTGGGTAACTGAGTAATAAAATGCGAAATTTTATTCTCAGAAAAAAAAGCGGTTAGACGAGTCACTCACGAGCGTCAGGTGGAATGACATTTTTTACGCTGAATGACGTTCATCCTTTCGTTCACATTTTTATATCGATTTCTCATCATGCACCCACATGTTAAATTTTTCTGGATAGCCTTCAAATTTCACAAAATACTCGGTTTTACCATTTCTTATTCTTTTCTTCAAAATCTTTTCAATTGGATAATACCCTGAATCTGACACTTTTTGAAGTTTCTGCTGATAAAAAGTTCCCTCAATGGTTTCGCCGAGTAAATCTGTCAGTTTAAATACAACAGGGTTTCGAGGAATCATTTCAGAAATAGTAAATATCTCGGTGGTCCAATTTTGCTCATAACCCTTTTCAAATAATCTTTTTTCCTTGCTGATTCTGACTGTCTCCAACTTTCAAACACACTTTTGGTTGCTTTTCGGATGTCTTTCCATAAAGTGTTGACCAAACATGACTCTGGTTTTCACTTGTTACCTCAACAGGCGTCATTTGGATACTACGATGATAAGTATGGTTGTAACTATCAATTAATTTATCCAAAACATCTATATAACGATACGTTTTGATTTCGGTAAAATATTTCCACATTTTAGTCTTCAAAGTTCGATTGAAGCGCTCAACGATGGATGCTTTTGTGTTATTGTTCGTTGTGAAAAAACCAACGTTCTTTCTCCTTAAAAATGCTTGAAAGGATTTGTTTGTAAATTCTTTTCCTGCATCAGTTTGCAATTTCTGTGGAATACGCTGAGAAAATATTATTTTGAAAGCTGCTATTATACTGTCTGCATTTTTATTTTTTAACGGAATAGCGAAAGCAAACTTAGATAAAATATCCACACACGTTAAAATATAGTTAAAATCATCATTATGTTGCGAAAATTTCTTCATTTCCACGAGATCTGCTTGGAACTGCTGATTTATTTTTCCTACCAAAACACGGTTCCTGATAATTTTTTTAATGACCGGTTTATGAAGAGTATACGTGTTCTTTGTCTCCAACCATTTCCTAATTTCTTTCCGCTTAACATTTCCTTTCAATGCCTGGTATATTGCTTCAGATCCACCGAAGTTGGCTGGGAACTCCGGTTTCCTATACGTCTCCTCCAAACTCATGTCTCCTCCCTTTGATAAATAAAACATCACACACGACTATTTATAGCCAATCCCATAACAAATACCTTCGAAGAGAACTAACACCCTACACGAGGGACATTGTTGTCCGATCACACCTACTTGCCCACACAATAAAGATCACACAATGACCAAGAACCACCTCTCCAGTAAGGGGATCCTCTCTACGGCGACTACGTTCTTACGGAAGGCGCCGCAGCAACTCGGTCACCGCAGCACCACAACTGTTCTAGAACCCATTCTTTGTGTTATGAAATTGAAGCGGAAAATGTTTATGATGATTTAAAATCAGCCCTTCATTTATTAGATACTTCCGATTACCCTAAAAATCATCCTCTGTATAGTGAGGCAAATCGTAAAGTTGTAGGTAAAATGAAAGATGAACTTGCTTCGAAAGCAGCTGTAGAATTCGTAGGCTTAAAGCCTAAAATGTATAGCTTAAAATGTGAGAATATGGAAAAACGTACAGCGAAAGGGGTGTCTAAAAACATAATCAAACGAATGTCTGCCGCATGCTGGTATTAAAATCAATATACTCTTTCAGCCAGGGACTTTGATAAAATTTTAATGCCCTGTGTATTTCAGTTACTTTAAGTCCAAAAGAGACGTACTGCTTTAAATTTCTATAATGAAGTACGTATCGATTTTTCTTCATTAGGTTTGGGACTAACTTTTCACATTGACTCATTTTTAAATGAAGTTTTTCCGCAAGTTCTTTGCAGTAAGGGGACAACATTTCGCGTGTAATTTTTTAGTTTTCGGGAGCGAGAGGAAGTTCGCTGTGAAGATGGTGAATTTGCTCGGGATAGCTCAGATCAACTTCGAATATATACCCTACATCCGAATCATCGGACACATGCATAAAATCGATAGATCCTTCCACCCATTCAAAGCCATGCGTAGGTAAGGGTTGAGACATGGCCCAGCCGTAAAGATTGTTTGCGTCTAAATATAGAATATATTTTGATGGTTTTGATTTATCATAACTTTCCAAATAAGGGTTATTTGCTTTAGAATACCTATGGGAAATCATAGCCATACCTCCTCTTATTCCACTTTCAATAAATAAATGCATATTAGGATCCGTTAGCAGTTCAAGATTCACCACAGACATGCGGAGACTTGCCTGCCAAGCAAGACCAGGCGCAGTATAAAAATTACAAGCATCGCCTTTATAATAGTTCATTGTTAAAAATCTAAAACGTTCGAAAACATCGCAGAGCAAAGTTACATCACTTTATACATCTAAATCATGATACTCTCCTAATGTATTCAGTTTGAACGCACTCCATACTTTTTGAGCGTGGTTGTATTCCTCATCAGTAACGTACTCTTCTGTGATTTTACTAAAAAATAAAGTTTTAGGCGGTAGCCGTTTTTCTTCAAATTTTTGAAAACTATCGAAGTATTCATAAGGTTACAGTCCTTTACCAGTCATGAGATCTAGCTTATACTTAAAAATAATTTTGGATATTTTAAAGTTTTCTTCAGATAAAGTGAAAACTAATTTTTCTAGCGAAGCGTTTAAAAATTGTAACGAATCTAGGAATCTTAAAGATGCTATCGAAAAAGATATGAACTTCTCACTATTGTTCGGAATACAAGAAATATTTAATGACCAAGAACCACCTCTCCAGTAAGAAGATCCTCCCTACGGCGACTACGTTCTTACGGAAGGCGCCGCAGCACCTCGGTCACCGCAACTGTTCTAGAACCCCCTCCCATAAATTTTAGGTTTCACTCTTTTGGAAATATGATGATAGCTTAAGTCTATTTTGTTTCTCTGAGAGGGAATTTACATACCTTTAAGAACAGCTGAGACGGTTTCATAACATCCTGGTGGTAAATGTCGACCTATTAGCTTTCCATCGCCTAAATCAAATCCATATAAATTGTTATCGGACCTTATATTGTACCATGTGTGAGGGTATATTAAATCCACCAGAGCTACTTCCATTTGTCACTGTTTAAGTTGATTGAGGTGGGTAACTGAGTAATAAAATGCGAAATTTTATCATGAATCACCTCATAATGCTAGGCGTGACAGTTTCTCAGATTTTTGCTCTTAATTCAAAAGTGCAGGGGCGCATGGCCTCGCAACAACGACGTAATAAATGTGAAGGTCCATCATCTAATGAACCAGTGGGCCAGTCAGCTTCCGCCTGTGTATATACCGCAAACATAAGCAACATACCATAGCCTGTGTAGTTAGTACTCTTGTCTAATGAAATAGACTACCTCACTTCTTGAAACTGAAATCACAAAAAAGATTTGCTCCGAAAATAGGTCTCCTTCTATGAAATAAAAGTACAAACCAAACCTGCACAGAGAAAAGTAATAACCTTGATGTCAACTTTCTGAAGAAAGCCAAGAATTTTTGACTAGTCTGAAAGCCTAATTTAAAAAAAAATGTAAATTAATAGTGAGAAATAAAAATGCTTTTAACTCTATTTTTGTGTTTTTACGCTTCTCTGAGACACTCACACATAATTAGCATCTAAAATTCATCTACAAAAATTTATTATTAACAAAGAAAAAGGGACTAATTGCACGAACTTTCAATAGTAATTGCATAATGAAGAATGTTACTTATAGGAAATGCTTTCAGATTTTAATATTTTGAATAAATCTAAAAAAGAAAGAAAAATGACGATAATACAACATTTTTTTTTTTATTTATCTCAGCAATGATATTTACAAGAACACCAGATACAAGGAACACCTTATGCACCACAGATATAGTTTTATTTGTTTTTAGAATTAACATGCAATCTCTGCAAATTGAAAATAAATGTACATAAATGATACATTCCTCGTGTACTTAGAGTTAGCCCAGTTTAATATAAACTTGTATGTTAACATTTAAAAAACAGAATTAATAGTAAACTCATGTTTGTGAAAATTGTAACACCATGAAGGACTTGCGCGAATGGGCTGAAATTTTCAGCAAATACAAAGTAGGGTATGATATGCAACCCAGATAACCACATACGTCCGCAGGATGTCCTATAAGGATCCCACAAATCCTTTATAGGACATGTCCTTCGAAGGATCACAAAAGGCGTCCTTTGGATTGCCTACGTGGGACGAGTTCTCTCGAAATTTGAAGATCCCACATCTGAGTGTAGATGGACATCCAACTGGTATCCCATACAAGACGAACTACTAAAAGCCGGTTTTCCGCACATGCGCGCTAGCATAGCACCCATGCTGTCGCCCGGGAATTGCGAATATTTACACCACCATTTTGAAACGTGCTGCATGTTCTCTATCTCTGTTTCGTGAAGCTTTTATGCTATAAATTTGCCAAGGTAAGTCTAACTATTACACATGTTTGTATTTAAAATTGTTTTTGAAGGATAAACATTAAACCAATGCAGCAGTAGGATATTTGTTGAATAGAAAATTCTTTTCAAAAGAAACTTTTAGTGCGATCTTTAAGAAAAAGCAGTTTAGCTTGAAATGCATTTTAGGTTTCGACATATTTAATGTTAATAGTTTACAGAATAAAGTAAAAAAGCTTGTTGTTTTTTTTTCCTGTGCCAGAGGATAAAAAACTATTGAAAAGT
>JAXGGA010013755.1:0-34181 GCA_038373865.1 Uloborus plumipes
GATTTATTTTACGAACTATGGCCATAGTATGGGGCTAGCCGATCATAATGTACAACTCTGGGTTTTGAATGTGATGACTTCTGGATCCTCACTACGACGTCGTTCAGCCGGTGAAGGACTGTGTAGGGTCCATCCCAATGCGACTGCAATTTGGGTGACAGACCTTTACGTCGGATGGGATTCCATAGCCACACCTTGTCACCTTCTTGAAAGTCATGGCCAGTGGACCTTGTGTCGTATCTGGTCTTCATTTTCTCCGTCGCGATGTTGATTCGCTCCCGTGCGAAGTGATGAACGTCCTCCAACCGGGCCTGGAGATCCTGGACGTACTCCTCAGGCGATGAAGGCGCATTTGAAGGGAGACCGAAGACAAAATCACAAGGCAGCCGAAGCTCTCGGCCGAAAAGCATCTGTGATGGGGAATATCCGGTGGTCTCGTGGACAGCACTGCGGTAGGCCAGCAGGAACAGAGGAAGTTTCTTGTCTCAATCCTGTTGATTTTTGGAGACCATAAGCGAGAGATTATTAAGGATCGTCCTGTTGAATCTCTCTACCATGCCGTCCGATTGTGGGTGTAGTGGTGTCGTTCGAGTTTTCTCAATTTTGAGGATTTTACATAGGCCCTTAAACACAGCAGAGATGAAGTTTCTCCTCTTATCGGAATGGATCTGCAAGGGTGTCCCATATCTCGAGATCCAATTCTGGACTAGAGTCTCTGCTACAGTGGTAGCTTCTTGATCCGGAATGGAATATGCTTCGGGCCACTTGGTAAAATAGTCAATGGAAACGAGAATGTATTTGTTCCCATCAGTAGTTTTCGGTAGAGGACCAAGAATGTCGATCCCGATTCGTTCGAAAGGAGCTCCTACGTTGTAAAGATGTAGCTTCCCGCGGCTTCTTCTCTTCGGTCCTTTACGGGCAGCACAGGCGTCACAAGAATGACACCACATCTCCACGTCATCCTTCGCCTTGCTCCAGAAGAAGCGCTCTCGAACCTTGTGGAGGGTTTTCAGGATACCAAAGTGTCCTCCAGTCGGACTACTGTGCAATTCCTTTAGAACGTCTGGAATTCTTGATCTGGGAAGGAGTAACTGCCATTTGAATGCTTTACCATCGTCAGATTCCCATTTCCGATACAGGACGCCATTTCGCAACTGGAGAGATTTCCATAGAGCCCAGTATCTTTTCGTTGCAGGACTGAAGATAGAAATGTCTTGCCAACTAGGTCGCCGACTGTCTTTTTCCATTAACTCTATGATAGGCTTCAGGTCTGGGTCTTCAAGCTGATCTTTTCTAACTTGGTCGTCACTCCATGGATCAGGATCTGAAGATGATGAAGTAGCAGTAACTTGACAGGCAGTAGGGATTGTCGTCCCGTACTGTTTCTCAATTCGGGAGCAATAATGGCAGTTCTCGGAACAAGGTCTTCTTGATAAAACGTCAGCATTACCGTGTAACAAACCTTTTCGGTGCTTAATCTCGATGCCATATTCCTGGAGCCGCTGTATCCACCTGGCTACCTGGCCCTCTGGATTCTTGAAATTCAAAAGCCAAGTTAAAGAGGCATGATCTGTCCGGAGCAGGAATTTACGGCCGTAGAGGTAATGATGGAAATGTTCTACAGCTTTAACTATGGCGAGCAATTCCTTTCTCGCGACACAATAATTTCGCTCCGACTTGGATAAGCATTTGCTCCAGTAGGCGATGACATGTTCTTACCGTCTATTTCTTGAGATAAAAACAGCTCCAACGCTCTCGTGGCTCGCATCAGTGTCAAGTATGAAGGATTTTTCAGGCTGAGGATAAGAGAGAATAGGCGTTGATGTTAAAGCCTCCTTCAGCTGTAGAAATGCATCCTCGCATTCTTTGGACCATTCAAATTTCTGTTTGCTCTCCGTCAGCTTATGCAAAGGTCGTGCAATATTGGAAAAACCCTTCACAAACTTCCTGTAGTACGTGCAGAGCCCCAGGAAACTTCGCAGCTGATGGACATTTTCGGGGCGGCTCCAATTCTTGACTGCGGATACCTTATCTGGATCGGTTCGTACAACCTCAGAAGAGATAATGTGACCAAGGTAGTTCACCTCACGGCGGAACAAATTACATTTGGACGGGCTTAACTTCAGGTTGGCTTCCTTTAGCTTTTGCAGCACCTTCCTAAGATTAACCAAATGTTCCTCAAAACTGCGTCCTATGATGATGATGTCGTCCAAGTAGACAAGACAGGATTCATAAGAGAGTCCTCGCAGCACTGATTCCATAAGACGCTCGAACGTGGCTGGTGCATTGCAGAGGCCGAAGGGCATCACTTTAAACTGCCACAAGTCTTGTCCGGTTGTAAACGCCGTCTTCTCTCGGTCGTCGGGGTGTATCTCCACCTGCCAGTAGCCGCTCTTTAAATCCAGGGTCGAAAGCCACTTGTGTCCGGAAAGGGTGTCCAGAGTGTCATCGATCCGTGGAAGAGGGTAACTGTCCTTCTTGGTGATGTCATTCAGGCGTCGGTAGTCAACACAAAATCTGGTGGAGCCGTCTTTCTTTTGGACCAAGACGATAGGGGATGCCCAAGGACTGGATGAGGGTTCGATGACGTCATTCTCCTGCATCTCTTTTGCGAGGATCTCAACCTCTTCCTTTTTGGCGAACGGTAGTCGTCTTGGATGCTGCTTGATAGGGGGATGATCTCCAGTGTCGATCCTATGCTGCGCTAAACTCGTGCGACCAACATCTTCGGATGCAGATGAAAACACCTGCTTGAAGTCGTCCACCAATTTTTCCGCAGCGTATCTTTGATCCTTCGATAATGCTGTACTCCCAATTAATTTCGAAGTCAAGGATTCAGAAGACACAGTCTCGGAGGAATCAATTCTTCTGATGATGCAGTTTACGGGAGTACAAGTTGCCAACACTTCTCCTTTCTTGATATTCCTCGGTCTTTCACTTACATTGGCTACTCTCACAGGAACTGCATTCCTTGAAAGGTCCACAAGCGTAGAGGCCAATAGTACTCCTTTTGGGCTATTACTCTGGTTAGGATATTCAATTAGGCCGAATTTAAAGCTGTTGTTTTCCTTGATGGAGCCAGGTATTAGTATTTCTGATCTTGGGGGAATCAATAAATCTGTTTGGGCTATTATTTGATGAGCGGATTTTAAGTTATTTTCAGCATTGAAAATTGCTATGTCTTCCCTCATCGAGTGCAGCTCATTATTTTTAAAGTCGATAGAAAAATCAAATTTTCTCAAAAAGTCCAGTCCGAGAATGTAGGGATCTACAATGTCAGCGACGAATGCCGTGTGATGGTAAGTGGCGCTCCCGAACATTATTTCTAAGTTCACTTTTCCTTCAATCTCGATTTTGTCACCTGTCACAGTTTGGAGAGTAACACAGGGCGGCGTCCATAAGATCTTGAGTCCAAATTGACGAGCCACATCAGTCCTAATGATGGTAACGTTGGCTCCTGTGTCCACAATCATTTCGCAGGGAAATCCATTCACATATGCGTAAATAAACAGTCCGTTGCAGCCGCCAGTTCTTGGGGAAATCTGGAACACTTTGGGAGACGTCTTCTTTTCCTGGCGAGCTTCGCAATTCCTTCGTACATGGCCCTCACCGCCACATTTCCAGCACTTCAGCGGTTGTCTACTTTGGTCTTTGTGAGCCGTAATCTTCTTCAGTGTCCCCGAGATCTCGTTGATTTGTCGCTTAATTTCCGAGAGACAAGTTGAGTGCGAATCCAGAGCACTCGCTTCCACGCCCCTGATTGAATGGCGCTCTTTGCGGGACGTTTGTTGTGCAGCCTCGAACTTCATTGCGTAGACCAGACCGGATTTAAGATCTTTGATGTCCGTCATCCGGAGAGCCGTCTGAATTTCCGGACTTCGCACTCCGTCTATGAAGTAGTTCAGGGCCAGGTTATCGCGAACACCGGAAGGACAGTCCGAGAAGGTGAGATGGGAAAGCCTCTTAACGTCTGCTGCGAAAACTTGCAAAGTCTCTCTAGCCCTCTGGAGTCGGGATTTGAGCTGAAGTTGGCTGAATTCTTTTTGGCAGGATTCGCCAAAGCGAAGCTCCAAGGCCGATGATAATGCTTCGAAGTCATGGTGCTTGTCCTCTGGGAAGGTCTGTAGTATATCAGCTGCATCCCCTCTCAGCGAGGCTGCAAGTTGACAGGCTTTCGTGGAAGAGTCCCAGGAGTTTGCTTCTGCAACGATGAGGAACTGCTTCTTGTAAATATTCCTCAAGGTCTTCCCGTCAAACGTGGTCAGTTTGATGGATGGACGAGAAGTTCCACCTGCAGCTACACAGTCATTTGAGTTGTTGCAGGATGCTGATAACTTCGATTCAAGTTCTTTAATTTTCTTTTCAATATGGTTTTCTACAGGGTTATTCGGCTCTCAAAGCTGTCAACTTTTTCTTCTAGAACCTCCACTTTATTTTCTATGTTGGTAAATTTAGTTTCCAACAAACTTTTCATTGACGTTAGATCGCTCTTAATTTCTTCTTGACTTGAAGTTATGCTCGCTGTTAAATCACTCTTTAATTGTTCTTGATTAGTAGCCAGCTCATTCTTTAATTGCTCTTGATTAGTAGCCAGAGTCGCCATATCATTCTTTATTTCTTCTTGACTTGAAGTTATGCTAGCAGTTAAATCACTCTTTAATTGTGCTTGATTTGTCGCCAGATCATTTTTTAATTGTTCTTGATTCGCAGCCATGTCATTTTTTAATTGTTCTTGATTCGCAGTCATGTCACTTTTAACAGCGTTAATCGCATCAAGGAGTTTTTTCAGTTGTTCCTCCATTGCTCGAGTGATCACCATAAAATTCCGAAGTCAAAAAGTCCTTAGGAAGAAAAAAAGTCCAAGTTCACAGATAATTCCAAGAAAGTCCGTGAAGATGCCCCACGTTGGGCGCCAAAATTGTAACGAGTCCGTAGCACCTTCAACTTTCTTTAAATGAGCATTCCAATCTTGAGGAAGTAACTATAAATTTATTTACAAGTATTTACACTATTTACAATATGAGCAGGAAACAATTGCTAAACATCCAGCAATTAGGTAGCAAAACAGTACACTGTACTCTCAACAGTAATTCAGCACCACGTATCTAACGTGAACAGTAATTAAGCAATTACAAAAGCAAAACAACCATCCGCCCTAGCGAATGAAAACGAGTCACCAGATCAAATCTGAAAACAACTGACTGACTAAAAACTGTGTTCAAGGCTGTTTATACATGGAAAGAAATTACGACAGTATTCTAGAAAAATCCGGAGCATTCTGTTCATTCATAACTTTGAACAATCCATTCACAAATTCTAGTGATAAGAAGAAAACCACGCGAAAATGTCTTCACGCTTATTAAAGTTAGGGCAAGTGTAAAAACTACAAAGCGTTTCAGGGCCGGTATACAGGGACAAAAGTGATATCTTCAGATACTTTTGAAACATGTCGCCAGATAACACCAAAACTAATGAAAATGATGCAAGGCAGGAAAAACAACAACTATTTACAAGATTTGTAACAATATATATATATATATAGTATATATATATATATATATATATATATATATATATATATATATATATATATATATATATATTATATATATATATATATATATATATATATATATATATATATATATATATATATATATATATATATATATATTATATTAGTTGTAAGTCTTACAATTGTGAATATCAAATGGTAAATAACAAAAATATTGTATATGTGTTGTATAAAGTGATAATTTAAAAATTTTGGTCTCTTCAAAACTCTGTGCGTCATGGAATATTTTTATTATTATATACTTTTTCGGCACCTCCCAAGATAAAAAAAAATCACTACTTACGCAATGAAAAACAGTAACCTTGCTTACCAGTCTAATATTCATGACACAACACAAATGCAATAGCTGTTTATGACAAACAGGAAAATTTCGACTAATTCCGTTTGAGGTGAACTCCAATTAAAAATTGCATATAAGTGTTTCAAAAGTGTGTTCTTTAGATTCTTCAATGCTATAATTGCTGTAAAAATGTTGTACTATTCAAAAGAAATACAATCATTTTCAACGCAAGTTTTCTATATCATTCACTAACATTAACATGTATACGGTTGATAGTTTATGCATCTAAGTATCTAACTTAGAGTAATAAAGTAAGAGCTAAACTCAACATTAAATTTAGCATTTTTCTAGTAGTAAACCACTTTATTTAAATGTTGCTTACAGGAAACTGTGGGACAGTATGGCTCAGATTAGACCAATCCTTTCCTTTAACGACTGAGATAAATATATATGCTTGAGTACATTATTTTTTGGATAAAACAGATATTATTGCGAATGGATGATAGATATTTTTCATTTGTTGGGGACTTATTATTATAGTATAATGTTTGATAAAATTGATTATATATATATATATATATATATATATATATAAACAGATGGAGTTAAAATAAATATTGTAGCTAAATAAAAACCAAATCTAAAGCTTTAAAATGTCAGAAGCAACAGCCATAGGAATTATGCATAAAATTACACATTATGTATATACAGAATGATATTTGATTCACGAATTTATTTTACGTATGAAAAATATAATTATATAGAATTATTCACTTTTAATATTTGCACTAAGCATAAAGCTCGGCATATAAAATGACTTAAAAATTAGTAAAAAATGTAAACAGATGTATATTAAGCATAATAATAAGCCTGCAGCAGGCAGATTTAAGAAATCAAATTATACAGAAAGAGAGAGAATTACAAAGCAAGGAAAATATAAAGCGTTCTTTATTTAATAAACAGTTGATGTACTTCAGAGAGAAAGGTTAGACAACAAACTGAGCAAGAACAACCTAGATGGTGTGTTTATACTTTGCTTTTACGTTTAAAAATTAATTGCACTAAGATACCATCTGCTTTGAACCCATGTGTCCTTTATTATTTGGTGAAAAAATTCGATGCTAATTAAATTTATTAAGAAGTTATCTGCTTCAATTTACTTAACAGGCGCCTATAGTTCCACTTAAGACAATGATGAATTACGAGAAAAATTCCTGTTTATAATGAAGTTTTCAAAGACACTATTAACCGTTGTTGAAAAACCTCAAAAACTATATTTATCTAAATAAAATTAACTTTTATGTCGAGCATTGTGCCTGGGGGAATGTCTCAGTGTTACTTTCGTTGCGTTGAATTTAATAATTCTTAGAACGAAATGCATCATTGAGTAGCTTTGTAACTGAGCAAAATTTCATTGTTAAGAGTAATTTCTTTCTACAAGTGGGAATTGTTGGTGTTTGTTTTGTATTTTGCCTGACATTGTATGTGCACACCAATTTTCAGAGTAACTAATGAGAGTACTTCAGTTAATGATATTGCCAGAGAAAAATTAAAGCTTTCAATTAATTTTACTACTAAATATTTCTTAACTATTGCTGTTAAAAAAAGTAATGATTTTACAGTTGTGAAATATTTTCGCAACTGCTAAAATAAGAGTTTTAGTAAAAGAGGATAGAACATAAGATTTTATACATTTTTCAGTAATTTAAATCATTATGTAGGGTAGTTTAATATGTTTTTAAACAAATTACGATGTTTGTTCTTCTGTATAACTTCGTGAATCTTGAAGGCCGTGCATTTATAAACAAAGTTATAATGATCTCTACATTCATGCCATTCATGAAAAGAAAAAACTGCATTCCTGGTGAAAAAATTGTAAAAAACTAGCAAAGAGCGCAGCCGCGGTCAGCGTTATAGGTTTTTCATGAAAGCGTCACAGGTTTAAAAAAAAAGCTATGTTATCTATTAATGTGAAAATTTTCCATTTTGTTTTGACGCCGACGTAACTCGCATTCGATGGGGTATTGAACACTTTAGGTGTTTGGAACTCCTTTGGTACAAGTTTTCCTGTTTTTTGTGGGTTATATATAACTCCAAGTATATTTGGATGATTCTACAAAAATGGGCAAATTTGTGTTCCATACTGATTGCTCTTTTTGTTTTTAATTTAATAAAAAACTAGTTTGGGAATATTTTAATGCGACTTTTGTTCTATAATTTTCGTTATGAACAATGTCAATATTTAATTATTATTCATTTAAAAAAAAGGATATTAGATTGAAATGTCATCCACATGCCCTGTCCCATAGGTGCAATTTTCACAATCAATGGAATATATATATATATATATATATATATATTTTTTAAAAAAATAAGTGCTTTTTTTCTCAAGAGTTTTTTATTTATAAATATGAATGTGTGCAAGATGTAAATCACAAAAAAAGCAAAATAATATGAAAATAATATCTCCAAAAGTTAATCTAAACTTTGTCCCAGCGATTATCAGTCATCCACATGTCTAAAAAGTATAGATATTTTTCTCTGAAATGTTTTATTTCAAAATCTGGCAACACATCTTAAAGTAAAGCATGGACCTTTGTTATTCCTGGATGAGGATTAATTTTGCTGTTCTGCAATTACTTTTTGATAAAAAGCAAGCTAAACTCAACTTTCAAGGCAAGTGTTTTTTTATCTTTGTCATTAACATGCCCCACAGAATGCATGTAAAATGTACATGTAAATAAATTTTGATAATGAATAATCCTAAGGCTTACATTTGTGGGTTCTAATTCGAAGTGAAGCCGAAAAATATTCAGATATGACTTTTTGAGAACACAATTACTTGTGTTTTGTCATTCACATGCCTTTTTTCTATTGTCATTCACATGCCCCAATATAAGAGACGTGGATGAATCAAAAGCCAAACCATGACAGTACAATGTTTAAAAATTATGTCTAACAGTTTACTGGTCAAAAAATTTCATTAATATATCTATTGTGTTTGTGTTATTCACATACTTAATGTGTTATATTCACATACCCATTGTGTCATCCACATGTTCTTTTTATCATTCACATATGAGTTCAAAAAAATAAAAATCCAAAAATCCAACAAAATACACATATTTAAGCTCTGCTGATATTCTATTTTAACTATGTACGAGTAACTTATCAAGTGCTTTGCTGATTTTTTTCAGATTTTTAATTTTAAATTAATTTTTTTAAATCTACATGTTAGAAATATTCCCGTATTTGTAGAATCATCCATTTACGACTTATATATGATGAGATCATTAATTGTCTCACAATTTTCAATTTGCTACCAACTTTCATTTTTTGTGGCGAATATTTTCACCGTCTCACTCAGGATACTTTCTGTGTTATTTGAAATCTTCACAATACCACTTCACAAATGTGATATTTAGTCAAAAATTGATGTGTAGACTACAAATTCTACATATTAATAACAAATTTTACAGCTGTTGTCATTTCAATAATTTTCTCACTATTGTATTGACTTTTTTCATACATATTAGAGCTATTTTATTTCGTCATAAATTTGATTAGCAACTACTTCTGTTAAAGAACAACTATATGTCCATTATGTGCGAGTGGGTTCAAAGCTAGCTCCCCTTCCCACCCTACTCTTATTACATCTTCTGGATAAGCTGCACTTGATCTATCTACTTGATCGTGCCATCCTGCGATATTATACATGTATGGAGCTTCGGACTTACTTTTTAAAATTGCAACCAGTCATCCATCAGTCGACACATGTGTGTGCACAGGGAAAACAATGGCAGTAATCATTTTCCCATGGCCATCGCCCCGACATACAAGTAGTAATAAAAATCAATTGCGTTGCTATAAAATTAAAAATCGGATAACTGTCAACATTTGGAGGTGAATATCAACTTTCGCATAGCGACGACACCCGGCGAAAATCCGAATATGTTTAGTAAATCACCTGATACTGCTGACATTTTCCAGTTTCAATCTTTATTAACACATAAATACAGTCTGCCCACGGCTGCTGTGGAACTGAAAAACGTCCAGTTAGCAGTAGTCTGTTTAAATGAAAAGGAAAAATTATAAATTGATTAACGTGCTTTGCTTAATTAAAAAGCTAACACGCATCAGTAAAAGCTGGCAACCCTAAAAACTAACAGATGAATCCATTACCGCCTGTAAACCGCATGCCGACATTTCCAAATCATCTGCGATCAGACAATAGCACACCTGGAAGGTTTTCTTCATATCCAGAAGACTCCTTGTCACCTGTATTTCCATAACGCACGCCTGAATTTATTACCACTTTCAGCTGAACAATGTTGGAGTTCTTCGTAATGTATAAATTTTCGAAATTTTATCTTCCATTTCAAATTTTATGTTTGTTACTTCTTGGTAACAACTTCAAAGAAATGTACATTAAAGCATACTACCAAAATTATTCAAAAGGCCCCAAATCCACATTTTGTTGCAATTCATTTTTTTTAGCTTTTTTGCTTTTCGTTCAAAGAAAGAGTTATCAAAGAAATTAATTATTTTGCCTATAAGGTTTACTAATGAGATAAAAACTATATTTTTTAAATTTAACAGCATCTTCTAATTTTTCCTATATTTTCCCCCTTGAATATATTGCTTCTCGTTCGTATGACAGCAGCATAGGAAAAGTTTACGATAAAATGCAAATGTGCCCAGAGAAAACATCACATCAGCTTTCCAATGACAGAATAAATCGGTTTGAAAAAGGAAAAAAAAGTGAGCGGCTACTTAGATTTCTCTAAACGTGACACATTTAAATAACTCCGTAAATCTGCATCATCGTCAGGAATAAAAGATTAAAGTAGTTCATTTGCTAAAATGACCTTCTTTTTTTTGGGAAAATCAATACATTAATTACGCAAAAACACGTCGATACAAATTGCCCCTATAGGGCCCAGGAAGCTATTAAGGAAATGTAACTAGTACCTGAATAATTAGAATGTAATGCATTATGCCTCGGCACGCAAGAGTTGTTTTTGCATTTTGCCTGAGCAATTTGATGCTATAATTCCTTGAAGAGTGTAACGCAGTTTTACTCATTATGTGCTCCAAATATAGAGTTTCCTAAAGGCTACATATTTTTGAGAGAGCTCTTTAGTGCCTGATTTTTATCAGGGTTATTTATTTTTTTATCATGCGGTTAATTTCTTCGACTAGGAGTAGTAATTATACATTTATCATTTTACCGATTGAATCGATAATAAGTTTTATGCTGGAAGCAATGTATTTAGAATTAGCAATTTAGTCATCATAATAAGTTAGTGAAGGTTGCAACAAATGTTGATTTAGTAGGAAAGTAGCAAAGACAATTTGCTTCAAGTGATAAAATATGAATATGAAATTACACAAAAGCTAACGTAATGTGTTAAATTCTTGATAAGGTAAGTGCTCCAGTAGTCGGCCAGTCTCCAGAAGTCGGCTACAATGACATAAAACTGCTCATAAATAGTATATTTTTAAATCAAAATCGGATATGAAGCATTCACACATTACTTTATCTATCCCCAAGTATCAACCAACGACAATTAAGTTTTGGGTACTTTTCTTGAATATGTACTGAGTCATTTTATTTTAAATACTGTGACAAGCGATCCTAGTTTGCGATTCTGCTTATTTTTTTCTTAAGCGGACACATCTTCCTTAAATGGTAAGTATTCTTCTTATTTTCATTTTACTACTCATTTGAGTATATTTTATTGTAATGGAGTACATAACATAATGTTTCGATGAAAACACAAACTTGTTCTTTGGTTCAACTGTTCTATAAAGGGGTGGCTGACTACTGGGTATAGAATTGCTCTGCGTTTCCAATTGTCGGCCATGTCAGGTCGACATTTATTCATTTGTTTGTTTACTTTCTTCGAAATATAGCAATGGGGTTCAAATTCGACATATCTGCATTAATAAATATAAGCTTCAATTTGCAGACGATTGATAAAAGATGTAGCAATAAAAGATTTTAATCATTTTATTTTATACTTTGTTTCTTTATTACTGCTCAGACGATTTTTAACGCTTCAAAAAAGCTCAAATTTTCATTCTGCTAATGTTGGCGCTGTAGAGCGATAAATTGCGAATCTATTCGCCGAGACATATTATTTTGATGCATCAAAATGAAATGTGCTGTAATGAAGCGATGGTGTTCAACGAAGAGGCGATTGATAACGTAACATATTTATTAACGAAGTATCTTCATAACAACGAAATGGGGATATACCCGCTCAGTACTAAAGAGCACTTCAATTACAAAAACAAAACAAAACTACAATATTGCGATGCCCAACTTAGCGAATTGAGGACTTAATTTAAAAAAGTTTTATGGCAACCCTTTGGGAGTATTAGCGCGCTTATCGAATATTTTCGACATTTATTGCTCTGAGGTGCCAATAGATATATATTTCGCGTTAAATTTTGTTTAAATTAATTCACTCATATC
The DNA here is from genome assembly GCA_038373865.1 of Uloborus plumipes. Classification (NCBI taxonomy): domain Eukaryota; kingdom Metazoa; phylum Arthropoda; class Arachnida; order Araneae; family Uloboridae; genus Uloborus; species Uloborus plumipes. The sequence continues at coordinate 12,337 of JAXGGA010013755.1, forward strand.
CCATAAGATTGGCGACAGCGAATTGGCCGACTACTGGCTTCAACATGGCCGAGCACTGGATTTCTATGGTCGACTACTGGAGCATTTACTAGCATTGACAACAGCTTGGATTTTGATATATATATATATATGTACTTTTAATTTATGAAACAAATTATTGAATCACTATCAGAAGAGTACTTTCTAAAGTTTTACCTTGTTTTTAGCCTACTTTCCCGTTAAAAATAAAAGAAAGACGATAAAAATATTAAAATTGGCTTAATGCATCTAAAAAATATCGCCAAGTCCAAAACATATCGCCAAGTTAAAAAAAATATCGCCAAGTCCAAAAAATATCGCGAAGTTAAAAAAATAAAAAGGTAAAATGAATATCGAAAAATTAAAAATTTGAAAGTAGGGTATTGAGATGGGGAATTTGTGTGTCGGTCTGTCGGTCTGTCGGTCGGTCAGTCTGTCCCCCTCTAATAACTTTTGAATGAATATTCCGATTTGGACAAACTTTTTTTTGTTGGAAAGATCTCGGCGAGTACAGCTCGTTCCCATATTTGATTTTTCAATTTGAACAAATTTTGGTTCAACTTTGAGCCGTTCAAACAACCTGTCCCGCGATGCTAACTTTTTAGTTAACAGTCCGATTTGAACAAACTTTTTTTTGTTCGAAAGATCTTTTCAAGGATACTTCATTCCTGTATCTACATTTTCGATTTGAACAATTTTTCGTTCAACATTGAACCGTTCAAGCAAGCTTTCCCCCCTAATAACTTTTGAATGAACATTCCGATTTGAACAAACTTTTTTTTGTTGGATAGATCTCGGCGAGTACAACTCATTCCCATATTTGATTTTTCGATTTGAACAATTTTTGGTTCAACTTTGAACCGTTCAAACAACCTGTCCCGCGATGCTAACTTTTGAGTGAACAGTCCGATTTCAACAAACTTTTTTTTGTTCGAAAGATCTTATCAAGGATACTTCATTCCCGTATTTACATTTCCGATTTGAACATTTTTTCGTTCAACATTGAACCGTTCAAGCAACCTTTCCCCACCTAATAACTACTGAGTGAACCATACGAATGGAATAAACTTTTTTTTGTTTGAAAGTTCTCGGAGAGGTTCATTCCCTTATTTCGCTTTTTGGTTTGAACCATTTTTCGTTCAATATTGAACCGTTCAGAAAAAAATTTAACATTAGCGCCTACGGGGAATTTAAGTTAAATGTTGATCCTGGAACTTAAAGTCGATTTTCCTTCAAGCTAACTTTGTAATAAAATGGTTTTGATAAATAATGTTTGTAAAGTACTTTTCTGAATAATCTTCTGTGAGGACTCTGATTCCGACTCCGACTCCACAGACATGGCGGAAATGCAGGCTCAGAAAAAAATGACTGACTGTGCAGACGATTTTTTGTTTATTTATTCATTTGTGTTATTTTATTTATTACTATTATTTTTTTTGGCAGACGATTTTTTTTGTAACAAAAGTGTTTCATTCACGAGGGCATTTTATTCTTTATTTATATTTAACAACTGGCAACGGTTTAAAAGTGAAAATCGAGACATTTTATCGACGGACGAGTTTTTTTTCCTTTCTTTGATAAAATGTGTTTTGATGTACTTTGTACTTTTATTTATTTATTTTTTCTTTTTTTTGAAAACGATTGAGGAATTTTTCTACGGAAGAACTGTAACAGTTACATTCTTTAAAAGGTGCGACAAAACTTCATTTATTCATTTATTTACTTTTTATGTCTCTATTTCATCTGATGAGAGGGGTATATTTTGCTTTTAGAAATCAGCTTTAAGTGCTAAAAAGGTATGTTTGACATAATGTTTAATCTCAGATGATCAAGAGAATAATGATCAGATGCTAGAATGCCGATGTCGATGTACGGGAAAGTAGGCTCGTTTAGTTCTTGACAGAACTTCTTGTTGTTGCTGTATTGATAGATGGAGGTTCTAGGTTAACCAAGATTAACAAAAGATCTCTTAAATGGCCGACTACTGGAGCACTTACCCTATATAGATCATAAATTGTCAACTCATAAAAACAAAACGTCGCTTTCGTATTTCCCTTACTCTTATGCATCCTTTAACTGACGATTTAAAGAAGATTCTTCTCAACATTAATTGAAATACACAAAAAAGCCAACTGCGTTTTGAATTTCCTTCATTTTTGTTTAATCTGCTTGTCTCAATGTTATGTTAACGGGAAATGGCATTTATATTATCATTAGTTATTTTTCTTCTGTTTATAAAAATTAAAAAAAAAAGACAAGCTAAAATACATTTGAACCTGTGACACTTTTGAAAATTTTTAGAGTTAAAGAAAAATGTTTTGTAGAAAACTTTATGATAAAGAAGGTTTGAATGCTTCACTTCATCGTTAAATTTAAAATAAAAAATCAAATAATACTTTTGACTTAATCAAATTCAAAATTTCTTTAAAGAACATGTTTTACATCAAAATTTTTTTCAAATAAAATTTTGTTTGGAACAAATCTGCTTCTTGTTTGAAGTTCTATATGCTTTAAAATTTTCCGTAAGCTTCAATGTTAAATCTTTTGAACCGTTCAAAATTATATGGTTATTTGAGAACGGGAAATAATTTTTAAAAAATCCTGAAAATGTTTCATCTGAATCAAATACTAAGGCTCGAGCAATACAATTTTTGGCCGATAGGCCGATGCTGATTGTTGGCCGATTGTTCAAAGTTGGCCGATGGCCGATTTTTTTCCTTTTCCATCGACCGATGGCAAAAAATGCTTAGAAAAATAAATGTTTTATAAGAGATTTGATGGGTCATATATTCATTTCATTTTACTTCTTTTCAGTCATTCAGATTTTGTGCCTAAATTTCTATTTTACTACCACTTGACAAAAAATATATGAAAGAGAAAGAGAGAAGCAGTAAGTTGAGAACTCATTCGTACCATTTGTACTGGGTGTAGTCCACTGTTAAAAAAAACCTGAATTTTCAGGAAGATTTTTACTGATTTTAACAGTAAATTTCCGTTTTCGTTTCAAAACAGAACTTTTCGTTGAAAAAACGGAACTATTCCGTGAATTACCAAGTTGGAGAAACAAAAAACGGAATTTACCCGGTTTTGTGGCTGAAATATAACCGAACGAGTGAGGTAGAAACAGTCTGAAGAGACTTGGCGCACGCGCAGAAACGACGGCAGCATTTTTTTTTTGGCAGCATAAATGATTCATAACTGAATCAAAGTGCGCAGCAAAAGTAACGCAAAGTCATCGAGAATTAATATGCATGTTTAAGCTTCTGTGAAAGCGACTAGTATTATTCGCATTAGCATGGAAAAGAGGACATCTGGTGTCTCGTCGTTTGGATAACTACTTTACAAAAAACATCACAGTCGAATGTTACTTAATCGCGTTCCTCAGGACGTTATTATGTGTGCCATTTTGTTTGCATTTGAAAATGCTTCGTCGAAGAGCGTTGACTATTGTCATAGCATTCGGAGAAGAATTATTCCAGGATTCTGCGTAGTTAATCAAATTGACTGGAAAAATAATTTGGATCTTTTCATCTGATTATTCGGTGTCCAGCATTTCCTAGCTCAACATTTTTAAGAAGACTTCGTTTATCGCAATGGATATAATCAAAATGGGCAACAAAAGGGCGTGTTAGTATATTTTAAAATCTACTCGCTCTATTGTTGCCTTTTTTGAGCCACCAAAGTTGAAAATTTTTATTTAAGAGGTAAGATTTTTTATTTTTGTTACTGCTATTTTTATTTTAATCTGAGTCCAGACTTAACAGTTAGTTATTTCATGATGTAAACCAATTGTGCATTTTAGTAGTTGCATGTATAAACTTACTGGTGCTGAGGGTTAGTAAAATTTAGTAAAATGATTTTTGTAATTTTATATCAAGATTTAAAAGCTTAGTTTCAAAACTTAGCTTTTTTACTTTATGACTTTACTTCGTTAATGTGACGAAATTAATGTTGTCAAAACTACGAAAATGATTGTCAATTTGACGATACTAGGATAAAGAAATATTTCGCTACATTTGACGAAATTCATCCCCAAAAAAATGACGAAATGTTCGCTCGGGGTATATTCTTGGAAGTGATTTCATCAAAAACAAAGAAAATTCGTTAATTTTGAGAGTGCATTTCTGAAAGTGTTGATCACTATGAACACCATAACGTAAATATATATGAAAATAGAGGAAATCAGTAACAATACAGGATTTTTTTTTTAAGGAACCACGAATGTTTCAAATTCAGAAAGGAAAAAAAGAACTTTCGGAAGAACTTAATTTTTATTCAAACATAAGAGAAACTATTTTTAAAAGAATGCACCTTGTTAATACTTTTTAATTTTTTGAATTTATGTCGTTCAGAAATACTATGCATTGATCATTCCATCTTCAAAATATTTGAGTATTTTATGCGAGATTGATGTAATCTTTTCAAAAAAATCCTGTTATTTTAATGAACTAAAATTTTTAATGAAAAAAAAAAAGCCAATTCTTGTATTGCTTTAGTATTTTTTTTTAAAGGCAAGATGTTTAAAAGTTTGAAGTATATGAGCGGATATTTTCAAACTTTTTCTAAAAAACAAAATTCGTAAGAGTTTTAAGTTTACATTTATAATTTTCCGTTGAGCTAGTTTACGCTCTTTTTTAATTGCTCTATTTTTCTGTTTCTCATTTTCCCATATTTTAATCCCCCACATGTTTACGTTATAGGCTTATACCTATACGCTTATACTTATATATGCAAGATGGAAAATTATTGAAATTTTGCAAAATAAACAAGCGCTTTTATAGCAGCTTAATATTAATAGCAAATAATATATGAAAGTTTAATAAATTAGTCCTTTAAGTGGCGTAAAATGTGTAGATTGGAAAAAACAACAAATGAACAAATTAAAATTTTAAGAAACTTTAGAGAAACATTTGAAAATTTACGAAACATGTTTGTTCTTTTTATATGTTTATATTGTTTCGCAAATTTTCAAATGTTTCTTAAAATTTCAATTTGTGCATTTGTTGTTCTACACAATCTACGCATTTTGCGACACTTAAAGGACTAATTTATTGAACTTCCATAGATAATTTGCTATTGATATTAAGCTGCTATAAAAGCGCTTGTTAATTTGCAAAATTTAAATAATTTTCCATCTTGCATGTATACATATAAGTCAAAGCGTATAGGTATACGCCTATAACGTATAAGCGGGGATAATAAGAACCGAAAAAATGAAGAACGGAGAATTACGAAACGAAAAAATGCCTAACGGAAAAATGACGAACGCTCCGTTCGTAATTTTTCCGTAAAATCACGGAAATATAATTAACGAAACGGAAACACTCCGGCAACTCAGCTGCCGTATATTTTTTCGTTATTTTCAGGAAATTTTTTTAACAGTGCATGCAGATACTTTCTTAGCTGCAATCCGATGTTCCAAATGTGCTTTTTACTTTTTCTTTTTCTTTTTTGACTAATCAATTTCAATTTCAATGCAGACTAATATCATAAATTGGTGACAACTGAGTGACATAATCGCAAAGTGTTTTATAACTAACAAAGAAAGATACAACAAATATGCAGAAAAAAATAAGATGCTGAATTCGGTATCGGCTCGGTGGTATTTTACAAAATTCCTATTAAAATTGTCGATATTTGTAACATGAATCTTTGTAAAGCGGTTCCGAATCGGTTCGCAAAATACTTTTTTACTCATGAATAAGTTCCACGTACATGTACGAAAACGTTTGAGATAAAAATTTGAAACGGACACTGTGTTTAGTAATAGGCAACTGCTTTATTGTTTAAAATAAAATAAAAAACAAGAAGTTCTGCCAAGAACTAAACGAGTCTACTTGCCCGTTCATCGACATCGGCATTCTAGCATCTGATCATTATTCTCTTGATTATCTGAGACTAAAAATTATGTCAAACATACCTTTTTAGCACTTAAAGCTGATTTCTAAAAGCAAAATATACCCCTCTCATCAGATGAAATAGACACATAAAAAGTAAATAAATGAATAAATAAAGTTTTGTCGCACCTTTTAAAGAATGTAACTGTTCCAGTTCTTCTGTAGAAAAATTCCTCAATTGTTTTCAAAAAAAATAAATAAATAAATAAAAGTACAAAGTACATACAAACACATTTTATCAAGAAAGGAAAAAAAAAGAAAAAAAAAAACTCGTCCGTTGATAAAATGTCTCGAATTTCACTTTTAATCCGTTGCCAGTTGTTAAACATAAATAAAGAATAAAATGCCCTCGTGAATGAAACATTTTTGTTACAAAAAAAATCGTTTGCCAATAATAATAATAATAATAATAATAATAATAAATAAAATTAAACAAATGAATAAATAAACAAAAAATCGTGCGCACAGTCAGTCATTTTTTTTTTCTGAGCCTGCATTTCCGCCATGTTTGCGGAGTCGGAGTCGGAATCAGAGTCCTCACAGAAGATTATTCAGAAAAGTACTTTACAAACATTATTTATCAAAACCATTTTCTTACAAAGTTAGTTTGAAGGAAATCCGACTTTAAGTTCAGGATCAACATTCAACTTAAATTCCCCGTAGGCGCTAATGTTAATTTTTTTTTTCTGAACGGTTCAATATTGAACTAAAAATGATTCAAATCAAAAAGCGAAATATGGGAATGAGCCTCTCCGAGATCTTTCAAACCAAAAAAACACTTTATTCCATTCATTCGGACGGTTCACTCAAAAGTTATTAGGTGGGGAAAGGTTGTTTGAACGGTTCAATGTTGAACGAAAAAATGTTCAAATTGAAAATTTAAATACGGTAATGAAGTATCCTTGCTGAGATCCTTCGAACAAAAAAAAAGTTTATTTAAATCGGACTGTTCACTCAAAAGTTATTAGGGGTGACAGCTTGCTTGAGCAGTTCAATGTTGAACGAAAAACTGTTCAAATCGGAAATGTAAATACGGGTATGAAGTATCCTTGATAAGATCTTTCGAACAAAAAAAGTTTGTTCAAATCGGACTGTTCACTCAAAAGTTAGCGTCACGGAACAGGTTGTTTGAACGATTCAAAGTTGAACCAAAAATTGTTCAAATCGAAAAATTAAATATGGGAATGAGCTGTACCAAGGCTTCACTAGATAGCGTTTTATACAGGCTGCTTCATTACTCAAAACATCAATGATAAAGATTTGCCAGCTAGAGAGCGCTGTTTGAGGACCACCCAAATGTTTGTTTACATTTATTAGCATGTTGTTTCTGCTGTAGAAAGTGACGTTTATCCTATCTTTAAGGGTTAAAAAATATTGATATAGTTAACTGAAGTGGAGTACAGAGTGAATTGATGCCGAAGGCCTTATTAGTACTGCTTTTTAGGGGAAATAAATTCACTTTTCAGGTAAAGTTGGTCGCAACTCATGATTCAGTCATACGACATTCATTCATTGTTTACTTTCTTCGAATTAGCAACCTATAGCAATGGCGTTCAATTTTGACATCTCTGCATTAATAAAATATACGCTTATATTCGCAGCCGATAAATAAAAATGTAGCAATGGAATAATATTGTTCTATTTACTATTTTGTTTCATTATTGTTGCTCACGCGATCTTAATTGCTACGCAAAAGCTCAGATGTTCATTTTGATAGCGTTGACCCATCAGAGCGATAAATGGCGAATCTATTCGTCGAGACATTTCATTTTGATGCCCCAGAATGAATGCCCTGCAATGAAGCGATTGGTGTTCAACGGAAAGACGATTGACAACAAAACATATTAATTTCTTTAGTAACAACGAAATGAGCATATATAATCGCTTGGTACTAAAGAGCAAGTACGAAAAAAATAAACAAAACTACAATTTAACGACGACCAACTGTAAAATTTTGTTTTCATTTACACAAAAGAAAAAGGTAATGTTCTTTTTATGTTAAATTTCACACATTGATAATATTTCGATAATTGGGAATCTGGTGTGGTTGCCAAATTTTTGGCGATAATTACTTTATTTGTTGCTCTTTGTTTATGTTTGCGAAGGAAGTATTTCCCTCGCTCATAAATTGGCCACAAAGATTTAACGCCAATAGGGAAAGATAACCAGACTTCCAATCACCGAAATCTTCCCTTTTTTGTTTCTAATTTCACACATACGTTTAATACTTGAAAGTAAAATAATGGGCCAACTGAAAAAAAAGCTGCGAAATAATGTGAGAATTCTTAAAAAAAAACTCGCCAAATCAACTTTAAAAGCTCCATTAGCATGTATAAGTTTAATAAATATATCGAGCCATTATTATCATTGAAATTTAAATTAAAATGCAAAATAAGAGATAAGAAGCAACCATGAAGACGATGCAGACTTAAAATTTTAATCTTCGCTTAGGTGGTAGAAAATACATCGCCAAGTTAAAAAACGTACCTATAAGTGAAACGTACATACTACCAAAGATCTCGGTTATTGAAATATTCTCAAAAGCTTTACGGAGAACAAATTCTTGATGTGCTTTTCAAGATATTAGTGCCATAGTCATTCCAAAATGTCCATTAAAATGTAAAAAAATCGCCAAATAAATTAATTTGACAATCTAAACTCATCAAAAGTTTTGATGGAACTATCGCTCCAAAATCGCCATTTATCGCTCTGCGGTGCCAGTATCGTTTCATAGTTAATTAATAATTAGAATCAATTAAAATGAAAAATAATTCGCTAACTAATTAAAATATGGCGTTAAATTCCAGAATAAATCAACAAATCGAACAAGCTATTAAATGACGTTAAAATATAATAAAATAGAATTGAATGCCAAATTGTAAAATTGTCGCCAACAAATTAAATTTTAATTTTGTCTTTTATTATCTGAATAAAACGCTATCTAGTGAAGCCTTGGCTGTACTCGCCGAGATCTTTCCAACAAAAAAAAGTTTGTCAAAATCGGAATGTTCATTCAATAGTTATTAGGGGGATGGGGGGACAGACAGACAGACCGACCGACCAACCGACCGACCGACCGACCGACACACACACAAATTCCCCATCTCAATACCCTACTTTAAAATTTTTAATTTTTCGATATTCATTTTACCTTTTTATTTCTTTTTGGCTTTATTTTCGGACTTGGCGATATTTTTTAAACTTGGCGATATTTTTTTGACTTGGCGGTATCTTTTAGATGCATTAAGCCACTTTTAATACTTTTTTCGTCTTTCTTTTATTTTTAACGGGAAAGTAGGCTAAAAATTAATTTTTGGCGACTTTTTCACAATTTGGCATTCAATTCTATTTCAGTATATTTACTGGTATCGTATTGCGATATTGCAACGTTCTTTCTAAAGTGTATCATTTCGGAAAATGTATTTATTTGTTTTTGAAGTTAGGAATAAAACTTTCTTCTTCTTTTAAACTTAGGTAAGATTTCTGTTGGTTTCTGTGAGCAACAAAATTGTTCTTATTTTCTCTTTTGGCATATTTTTGTGCACCTTCCCTTGAGGTTGCATTCGAATGTCCCCAAGGGGGTGGGTGTTTTACCCCTTTTATAAATCAGCGTTAATTTCAATGCAGACAAAAGTGATATGAATTGGCGCGACCACTTGGCGATATATCGCCAAGCTTTTGGTCGCCAACTATTTGCCGCCAATTTGGCGACATATCTCCAAGTTGGAGACAAATTTGGCAATAAAAATTATTTTTTGATTTGGGTTCAATTTGGCACTATTGGCGATATTTTCGAAAAATCCACTCAATGATGTTAAAATCGGCGATATTTAGGAGATTAATCACTGTAAAACAGTTTTTTGCATTGTTTCGTGGCAAACTAGGAGTGTAATTGTTTGAATTGTTATCTTGCTCACTCCAAGCACTATTTTAGCACTTAAGGCGTCTACTAAGAAATTTACACGTAAAAGGAAGTAGTGTGGGGTTTATACCAAATTTTTACATCATACTTTGAAGGAATTATAGTTGAATTATAACTAAAATAGAGTATTTTTTCAGCTATATCAATTTTTTACAAATGAACTTTTGATTTTATCCCACGGGCAAAGCCGTGCGGGTACCACTAGTAGTTTAAATAAAATAGACTTGAGTTATGAGTATATGATAGTAAGTTAGAGGCCGTCGGCATATTTACAATTGTAATTTTTAAATAAAAATATCTCATTGAACAGTGGAGAAAAATGCGTCAGGCAGGCGAACTATGCTTCTAATAGAAAGATACGGTAAAAGAGATTAGGGGAGGGGGGGGGGTGTTTAAATAATTGCAATGAAAAGGCACGCTAGCATTTAAAAGTGCAACGGTAAAATGATATGAGTTCAAGCGAGATACAGTAAATAATACACAAATTATCAGTATCGTAGTGCAAGATGGTGGCAATGGTACACGTTCAATATGATAATTTTGCATGAAACTAATAGGTAAAATCTGAAATAGCATAGTCCTCCCTAATAACGAACACCTCTCAATAACAGACAAAACTTCCGGTTCCGTTATTCAGAGGTTTTACTGTAATTCTTAAAATTCGCATTAAAGCAATCACTCGGGAAGTGTCTGCTGTGTTGTGAAAATATCGGTATCCGCCTGATTCGAAAAAATTAAAAAAACCCGAACTGTGTTAGTCCCGTTTGCTGCCCGATTTCAAGCCACATGCTGAACGTACTTTTAAGAGCAAGAATCTGAGAGAGTGTCACGCCTGTGATTCATGACCTCTCAGATTTTTTCCAAAAAATTACCAAATGTTTATTATCTTATTGAAAGACCAAATCCAGAACGTTTTGCTCTAAAGTTGAGTTGTTTAGTTTTTATAGACCCCTAAAGTTGAAGGTGCGGCATCAAAAATTATGCGGATTTTCAAGACATGGAAATTGCTGTGAGCCAAAACTCCTACCAGGAACTGTTTTACTCCAATTTTCTTTTTGTATATGGAATATAGAAGGTTGAAACTTTACAAAATAAACGTTAAATTTGTGCTAAGTTGTTGCCATAAGGTCAGTGAAGGCCCTCAAAACAGGGCATTTTTGACGTTTTTTAGGGTTTTTGAGGTCTAAAAACAGCTTGTACATTTCAGTTGGCACGGCACAAGTAGTGTCGTTTGAAAGACCAGTGTAAGCACTTTAAAATAATGTATAAATAACCGAGGAAAGTTCAGCGTGCTTTTAGTTGCGTAAGGCCGAAATATGAAAAATGTCATATTTTACCGATATTCAAACGGTCATAACTTCCTCTGCCAACAACATATTGAAATATTTTTTTCGCCAATGTCATACTCTATTCTTTGTATTAACAGAACAGTTGAGTCCTTTGAGGCGAAATGTGAAAAAAATTTTTACAAAAAATTTATTTTTTTCTATGCATGTTTTGTAAAAAAATTTTTCACATTTCGCCTTAAAGGACTCAACTGTTCTGTTAAGACAAAGAACAGAGCATGACATTGGCAAAAAATATATTTCAATATGTTGTTGGCATAGGAAGTTATGACCGTTTGAATATCGGTAAAATATGACATTTTTCATATTTCAGCATTACGCAACTAAAAGCACGTTGAACTTTCCTCGGTTATTTATACATTATTTTAAAGTGCTTACACTGGTCTTTCAAACGACACTATTTTTGCCGTGCCAACTGAAATGTACAAGCTGTTTTTGGACCTCAAAAACGCTAAAAAACGTCAAAAATGCCCTGTTTTGAGGGCCTTCACTGACCTTACGGCAACAACTTACCACAAATTTAACATTCATTTTGTAAAGTTTCAACCTTCTATATTCCATATACAAAAAGAAAATTGCAGTTTAACAGTTCCTGGTAAGAGTTTTGGCTCACAGCAATTTCCATGTCTTGAAAATCCGCTTAATTTTTGATGCCGCACCTTCAACTTTAGGGGTCCATAAAAACTGAACAACTCAACTTTAGAGCAAAACATTCTGGATTTGGTCTTTCAATACGATAATAAACATTTGGTAATTTTTGGGAGAAAATCTGAGAGGTCATGAATCACCTCATAATGTTAGGCGTGACAGTTTCTCAGATTCTTGCTCTTAATTGTGAAGTAAAATATAGAGAAAATAGAATTCCGTCTTAAAAAAACTAAAAAAAAAAATAAAAAAAAAACATCGGCCTTCCATCGGCATTTAGATAATTTTGAGGCCGATGGGCCGATGTTTTTTCCATGTTAGCATCGGCGGTCTATGCCGATGGCCGATGAAAAAAATTTCAACCATCGGCGCTGATGCATCGGTCGAGCCTTATCAAATACATGGTGGCGCAAAACTTTAAATAGTTTTATTTTAGTTTGAACTCGACTGCAGATACCACTTTTGCGCCTAGCACGACAGTATAGCCAAAAACATACATTTTTCGCATTTGAATTTCAATTTCTCGGTTTTGTACAAAATTGAATGTCCTCACATTAGTGATAACCCAAATTTTAATTACTGTAAAGTCGGGTTACTTGAGCCCATTACAGTAAAATGATAAAATCTGGGTTTGGTACTTACTAGTTGAAGACTTGCACGTAGTTCCTCGTTTTTCCGCTAGGTAGAAGCACTCTGCAGCCTCTAACTCTAGTACCAAACAGAGATTTTATCATTTTACTGTGGGCTCAAGTTACCCCCTTGTGGGTCCAAGTAACCCGACTTTACGGTATTAATTAGTGAATCATTAGGTAGTTTCCTTTTTCTAAATTTCCCCCCGTTCATAGCATTAATTTTAGATTAAAAATATAAATTAGTGAAAAAAGCTTGCATCTCCAAAGATGCTTTTAATTTTGTGTATGAATTAAAATGCATGAAAAAAGTTTCCTAAATAATAAAAACTCATGCGGAAAATAAATACGTCCAGTTTATTTACTTGAATAAATTTTAATATTCTCTTCAACACCTGTATACATTTTAATTAAATTTTAGAACTGATTCATCCACCATGACAAAATGCGATCTATGCATAAATTGAAAATTTAGCACCTGGACATCATTACACTTGAAATAGCCAAGTGCCTCATTAAGTTTTAAAACTTAATTCTGTTCTTTTAAGCGGGAAATATTTAAGCTTGAAATACACCCCTTCTGTCATACAATGTTAAAAAAGAAACACTTTTTAATAAACGCATATGAAAAATTTAATCTTTATGTGATAGAAGCTAGAAAAACAAAACTCCGTCAAATTATTTCGAAAACTAAGTTTAATAAAAGCAACATGGATGAGAAGATTTTTAAAACTTTTTATTAAGTCATTTTAAAAGCTCCTTTAAGTGAGTTTTTAATGTTCTCACCGCACTGAGAATTATTACCGATAAATGCTGAATTTCTTATTATTTGTATTCCATGAATACATTCGTAATTGGCAGTGATTTTGAATTTTCAATTCAAAATGGTATTTTTGGATTAATACTTAAAATAATTATATTTTCAAATTAAATATGTGTCAGGAAAAAAAAACATTTATAAGGATATACTATCTTGTTTTATGTGTAATTGGTAGATTTTTTTTGTTCCGTGTTTAGTGAAGCTATTCAATAATTTTGCTTTTTTAATATTAACTAAAAATTCTTTTACTTTAAAATAGAGAAAAATATTACATTATTAAGTTAAATGTATATCAATAATGGGTCTTGTACCTATAGTTGACCACTTTATTTGTAAAAACAATATTATAACGCACTGGTGTTAACAAATGAAATATTAGGGTTATGACAATTTTCCTCAAATATATTCAAGAACAAAACAATTCACCCTTCTTAGTTTACTTATGCAAAGGAAAAACATTCCTTGCCCAGGCATTGGTGCCAAAAGACTCAACCGAATTAAAGAGGGAATAAACTAAGAGCTCCAATTTATGAACTACCGAAATCATCTCGCTTTGCAAATTGCGGAATTTTGTAGCAGTTATAACATGCGTGTTTGTACGTTAAATCCAAGAGTTAATAATATAGATACAGAAGAAAGTTTCGTGATGATCGCAGCATACTAGTTGCACCAATGGACTTTATTAGTAGTTTTTGGTATAATTATTTGATGATTGTACTCTTTGATTACAGTGGTCTACAAGAAAAAAAAAAGTTTTTATTCTGTGAAATGGAGGAAAATGCATGATTTTAGTGCAAAGTGATGGGCTAAATTTAAATATGTAAACAGTTTTTCTCTATCACCCACAGAATTTTGAAAGAAATGCGCATATTCTTATACATGATTAATACAAAAATAGCATTGATCCTCGAAAATGTTTTCACTTGGACAATGGGGGCCCTCCAAAGATACGTTTTTTTTAGCTTTACATCAATGATGTGTGGAAATTCTGGTTTTAATTGTTTAAATCCAACACCAGTGTGCCAAAGTTTTTAAAAAGCCTAATTTAGTTTGTAGAATAACAGTACAATATTAGCATCTAGTCTTTTATTTACAAAAAAGTCTTCTTGCTATTGCTATCCCATTGGAAGATAAACAAGAAGTTCTGTCAAGAACTAAACGAGCCTACTTTCCCGTACATCGACATCGGCATTCTAGCATCTGATCATTATTCTCTTGATTATCTAAGACTAAAAATTATGTCAAACATACCTTTTTAGCACTTGAAGCTGATTTCTAAAAGCAAAATATACCCCTCTCATCAGATGAAATAGACACATAAAAAGTAAATAAATGAATAAATAAAGTTTTGTCGCACATTTTAAAGAATGTAACTGTTACAGTTCTTCCGTAGAAAAATTCCTCAATTGTTGTCAAAAAAAAATTAAAAGTACAAAGTACATCAAAACACATTTTATCAAAGAAAGAAAAAAAAAGAAAAAAAAAACTCGTCCGTTGATAAAATGTCTCGAATTTCACTTTTAATCCGTTGCCAGTTGTTAAATATAAATAAAGAATAAAATGCCCTCGTGAATGAAACATTTTTGTTACAAAAAAAAATCGTCTGCCAAAAATAATAATAATAATAATAATAAATTCAATAAAACAAATGAATAAATAAACAAAAAATCGTCTGCACAGTCAGTCATTTTTTTTTCGGACTGTTTACTCAAAAGTTATTAGGGGTGACAGCTTGCTTGAGCGGTTCAATGTTGAACG
The DNA here is from genome assembly GCA_038373865.1 of Uloborus plumipes. NCBI lineage: Eukaryota > Metazoa > Arthropoda > Arachnida > Araneae > Uloboridae > Uloborus > Uloborus plumipes. The sequence goes on from JAXGGA010013755.1 coordinate 27,372, forward strand.
AAAAATTGTTCAAATCGGAAATGTAAATACGGGAATGAAGTATCCTTGAAAAGTTCTTTCCAACAAAAAAAAGTTTGTTCAAATCGGACTGTTCATTAAAAAGTTAGTATCGCGGGACCGGTTGTTTGAACGGCTCAAATTTGAACCAAAAATTGTTCAAATCAAAAAATCAAATATGGGAATGAGCTGTACTCGCCGAGATCTTTCCAACAAAAAAAAGTTTGTCCAAATCGGACTGTTCATTCAAAAGTTATTAGGGGGGGACAGACAGACCGACCGACCGACCGACCGACCGACCGACCGACACACAAATTCCCCATCTCAATACCCTACTTTCAAATTTTTAATTTTTCGATATTCATTTTACCTTTTTATTTTTTTCACTTGGCGATATTTTTTTTTGACTTGGCGATATTTTTTAACTTGGCGATATTTTTTGGACTTGGCGATATTTTTTAGATGCATTAAGCTACTTTTAATACTTTTTTCGTCTTTCTTTTATTTTTAACGGGAAAGTAGGCTAAAAATCATAATTGTGAAAAACTGCTACAGTAAATAAAATTTTCTTAGTTAAATTTTAGGCAAAAAAATGGTGATGGATGTGAGGAGAAAATCTTCATTGAATATTTAAAATCAGCGTCAAAAAATACCCTAGAAATATCTAAATAATTCATTTAACAAAATCTTTGTTAGCCAGTGCTATTTAAACAAATTATTTTTTTTTTTTTGCAATAATCATATATAACATACAACATAATAAGCATTCATATTTAAGGAGCCTGGTTTAGGAATGTTCTTTACTGATACTTCTGAAATTTAGTATGCCCATCATTAGAGCATAAATAGGGGTAATATTCATTTAGGGTTTTTAAGTTAAGGAATACTTTTGATTATTTTGTGTATTAATAATAATGTATGAAGTTCAAACAATGATGAGGGTAAATAAATTTATGACGTAACTTCTGGACTTCATTTTAAAGACGTCACGAAAACGTCGTTTCATGACTTTACCGTGGACTGACACTCGTAACTTTCTACAAGTTGAGTTATTGTTAACTTCATGATTTTCTCTTTTAAAAGAAGATCGACAAAAAGAATGAACACACTCCAGTTAATGAACCGCTCTTTTTTTCCTTATTTTTTTAAATAAGTTTGCGGAGGTGTTTTCTAAACGAATTGGCAGTTGTAACTTGTATCTATGCATTAAGAAAATGCAGAGGATGTTCATTCAGGCATTTGGTGTATATTTTTTTGATTTCGACCTTAAAACAATTTACGTTGAGCCGTAAAAGATCTTCCAAATAAAAAAAAAATAATTGTATCAATTAAAATGGTTTTACTGCCATGCAGCGAATGCTGCAGTTTAAAAATATGTAACAATTTTTTTCTTTTAAAATTATATTGCGCTTAGGTGCTCATTCACTGATATGTCTGCCCTGTTCATGTATAAGAAATTTCTTAAATGATTTCGAAGTGAAAATAAAAACCGCAGCACAGCTGGTACAAAAACAAACATTTCTCAAAAAGATAGAAAATGTCACAATTAACCAAAAATATTGCTTCAGATAATATTCCTTATATTCGGTTTATCTCTTTTGGAATTAATTTAGTTGGAGCGCTTCAATAAAAATGGATAATGATATCTCTCGTTATAAAAGTCACATATTAATTTGCTGAAATTCAAATAAGATAATCAGAGTATCTTTCATTTCAGCGCCAAAATAAATTTTGCAAAATTAAAGTAATGACCCAAGATTTCTCTTAATTGGAAGCAATCTTCCACTGATTGATTCGTATGCAATTTTTGATCTTGATTTAAGAGATAAAAGTCTGAAAACGCATTTATTACCCTAATTGGATTAAGTCTGACATTTTATTTAAGATTAAAGTAAACATAGGATACTCCTGTGTCCTTAAATACGAGAAACCACACACTTTTGATACCTTTCTTAGGTAGCTAGGTTTAGATTAAAATGCATTTAAGATTTCAGAGAGTAACAGAATAAGAGACTGTGTAGCTATGGCCAAGCATAATATAATTTTTGGATACTTTAATATTAAAAATGGTATACGTTGTGGTGTGCATTATTTTGTCTTTCAACTGCATCTTTGGTATGTAAATGTTGACTCCCTCTGTCTAATCTCAACATTTGTCAGATTTCGGGTTTTTACACTACCACACACATTATGCATAAATATATAAATGTACATATATAGATAACTTGAAAAGATATTTTATTCTAAATTTATAGTAAATTAATAACATTGTGCTTTGAACTATTGCTCCACGTGGCAACGTGCTATATTTTCTTAGTCGTTCAATTATATGTTATTATAATTTAAAAAAAAAAGGGCGAGAGATAGAATCCCCACAAGTAAAAGGTAGCTCAAATGTTTTTGAAAATTATCTTTATGCACAGCTTCCATTACTTTTTCTGGGAAGTCCAATTAGTATTTCAGGCCATAAAATCTGAAAAGTTTACGGGGCAGAATGCAAAACAATCTTGCTCAGTTCAAATGTAATCTTTGTTAGGGGAGACCACAGTTCTATAATACATGGGATACATTGGTACAATTTTATCTTTTTGGGGTTAATTTATTGATTTTTTTTTTAAATTTCACTTCTTAAATTCTTTTTAATACGAGGGTTGTTTTTTTTTTCAACCTCCGTTAGGCTATAAAAATAAACGGATTCAAATAAAAAAAATATTTTAGTATCAAAAGTAAGATACAATCCTCTACAATTCTCTACATAATCACCTTGATGATTGAAGCATTTGTTATATCTGTGAACAAGCTTTATAATAACCTCCTCGTAGAATGTTGCCGCCAATGATTGGAAGTGAGTTGTGACGGTGTCTTTGGGTTCCACGCCACTTTGGAAGCCCGATGCATTTCCAGACCCTAAGCAGGGGTCCCCCAGTCTCTGCTTCTGTTCAGGGAATACATGTAAGTCACTTGGTGCTCGGTCGGCACTTAAGGGTGGGTGTTCAAAAATGTCCCACTGAATGCATGAAATTGTTGGAGGAACCGTTTTTGTTACACTAGCGCTACGATGACGGGCATTGCCATGCCCCCCTGCTTGGAGGCATGGCAATGACCGTCAACCCTGCTTGGGAAAACCCCTGCTTGGGGTCTGAAAAGGCATCAGGCTTCCTAAGTGGCTTGGAACCCAAAGACACCGTCACAGCTCACTTCCAATCATTGGCGGAAACATTCTACGAGGAGGCTATTTTAAACCTTGTTCGCAGATATAACAAATGCTTCAATCGCCAAGCTGATAATGTTGAGAATTGTAGAGGATTGTACCTTACTTTTGATAATAAAATATTTTTTTTATTTGAATTCGTTTATTTTTTATAGCCTAACGGAGGTTGAAAAAAAAAACCAACAATCCTCGTACAATGATGAAATACCTCAGTCTGTTTGTTTCTCTTATTGGGACAGTACATCGTCTACCAAGTTAAGCTCAACTTAGTAGTTATTTTAATACAATGCCATATAATATTCTTGAACCTATGAAATGTTGTTTAAACCACTTATTAATTCGATAATATGTTTCTTTTCTATGAACTTTTGAAATGTGTCTATGACTTTTTAGATCCCTGTATTATTAAACTATTTTTTTACGTTAGAGATACAAAAGTCTGTCATTACAACATATATTTTGTGATATTCAAAAGATTCCCTTAGAGATTCAAAATTTAACGGTCAGGAGCTATGGAACCTATATTAATGTTGGACGTGAATGATTAAAACCTGTTCTTAAAATCAGAAGATGTTTGTAGGGTAAGGCTCAAGAGTTGTTATATACAAATGCACACCCTAGTTACGCAAATTTATCTGCAAATAAGAAAAAAAAAGCTCTTTAAGTAGTGCAGCTCGTTTTCGAAATTCTGAATCACTTTACCATCCGGAGGTTCATTTCGGATATTCAGCATATTGATATTAAAATTTACATCTCTTATTATAGATCAAACTGACAAACTGTAACGGTTTGAGTATACATTGATTTTTTTTTTTTTTAAACTTCAAGTGGGATATTCTTTCAACCGATGTTCCAATAAGCAGGCTCGACTATACTATCACTATTTTTCTTCAAGTTCCCACCTCTGCAGTTAATTATTAATATGCTTTTTTAAATTAGCGATTTAAAAGTCTGCCTTTCAATACATTTTTGTGAATGATTTTCGTACCTCGCAAACCTCTCTAAGGAGTAGAAAAATATGTAATAGGAAATATTTAATATACAATGGGGGAGTTTCCGAAAGTTCAAAAGTATTTTTTCTGAAAGAGCATGCTTCAAAACATAGGAATTGACCATTTTTTTTTATTTTTTGACGAAGTTATATATTTTGCATGAATTATTTTAACCGGTGCGCAGATGCTATTCCGAAAAAAAAAAAAAAAATCTGCGCATGACGTCAGTGGTGCACGTAAGAGAGAAATCTAATTGGTTGTAGTGAGATGACGAAAGTCGTGACGTCACCGATTCCTGCGATTGGACAACTCAAGTCAAGCGAAATGGTGTTATTATTGGAAAGAGAGCGGTTAGGTGCACCACTGACGTCACAAAAACCACGCCCCGTTTTCAAGCTAGGGTATTTAAAAAAATTAATGAAAAATAAACTGTTGGGAAAATTAAAGTATTTTCCGGGCCCATGTTATTTTTTTATATCATTCTATCAATTTCAGTAACAAAAAGTAGTACTTTTGACTGATGGAAACTCCCCCATTATATAAGAGACAAATAATTAAAGTCGGAAGTTTCATAAGAACAATGCTCATGACTCATTGTTATTCTCGGAAAATACAAATGCACACCTCAGTAAAACCAATTTATGTGCAACTATGGGGGAAAAAAAAGCCCTCAAAGTAATGTAGCTCGTTTTCGCTGAAATTCTGAATCATTTTGTCAGCCCGTGAGTAATTTCGGATATTCGGCATATTGATATTACAATTCAGACTGATGTAACAAATGACTGCGTTTAAAGGATGCATACATCTTGGCAGCCGATTTCTATGCTGGGGATTCGCATGATTTATGCGCGAATAAAAAGAGTCGTCAATGGCAGCACACGTGTTGAGGCGCCCGAACATCATTTATTCCGCTTACGCTGGTGTAATGCGCTGCGAAAGGAAAATATTCATCCAGAAATGCGTCCATGATGAGGCAATATTTTAAATCAAGAAGAAAAATGGATACCATTCCCTTTTTCTTCTGTAAAGAACAGCTTCTCTTCGGCAATTGAATTCATTTTTTCATTTGAAGAGAAGAGCTAGTTTAGGATTATTTTTATTTTTATTGTCAGCTAAAAGCAATGTTTTGTATTTTGTAATTTTTCATCACCATTGAATGAAGTTTCAAATGAAGAGTATGGCTGCAAAAGTAGGTATCTGCAAAAGAAAAAAAAAGGGGCGTGGGGAGGGGAGAGGGAATTCACATATGTCGCTACAAAGAGGTATGGCTCGCAATAACTGTTCTCGTTTCTCTAAAAACATTTAAGGAACCATTTTGAAATTATCTGACTGTTTCAGGTTGCTGGACTACTTAAGAATTGCAATGGGGGAAAAAAACCTATTTTCAAAAACATTGGTACTGGAAATTATCTAATTAATCAAGCAATTAATTATCTAAGCAAATACGTTTTAAATGTGAATTCTTCGCTAAAACACCATACGTTCGAAACGTTCGTATCGCACGTTCATATTCGTAAACACCATATATTCGTAAACGTACGTAACGTAGAATCGTATAGTTCACGAAAACAAAATCAATTTTTGAAATCAAATTAATGTGTGCCTCGTACAGTCAAACTCGTTTATAAGTGTGAAGAGACGGTGATATTTGCTCTTTAAATCGAGAGCTCGTAAAAATAATTATGAGAAAAATCACTATTGATAAATATTTACTTTAGTTCCTTTCAAAAAAAAATTGTGTAGAAGTTGCTAAAGTTGCTTTGAACTGTCTTCTTTTTTCTTGTTTTTCGAATAAATTTCTGGGATCAAAAAATATAGTCATTTGCGCACCAATGGTCGAGCTCAAAAGCCATCGAATACACTAAGCTTGAAACTTTTTATTCGTCGTTGTCGTCGTTGTATTTATCATTTTTTTTTATTCCTTTCGTTTTAGAATGTCAGATAAGTTTTTGTCTGACTGGATTAGTTAAGTTTTAAGGGTGAAAGTTAAAGACGTTTAATGCATTATTAAAAAATGTACGCAAAAGTCGGTGTTTGCTTATTAAAAGCAAATTATTCGTCTGTGGATTCAGCATAGTGCGAAACAAGAACTGCTTATTTCTTTGTTAGAAACGGAATCTCATTAAATAATGGCTCTTAAAAGTAAAATTGACAACATTCAATTTAACTTAATATACATTAAGTTGAGAATACCATTGAGAATAACATTGAATAAGAAACTGTGACAAGAAGTATAGTATAATTATGGTAACTAGATGTTTGAGTTTGGATGAGTTCATTTATGGTTGTGTTGAAAAAGGAGAAATTCGTAGATTGGTACAACGCCAATTATAATAATTTTTACTCCAACCGGCTTTCCTTCCCCCTATTTCAACAAAAGGTAATCGTTTAAGAGTAAGCGGTTCGAAAGTCAACTCATCGGAGCCAGACTGCAGTCATAAGTAGTAGAAAAAATAGACGAAATTGGTTGTACTGTCCATCCGTGAAAACCGCGCCTAGCATTCGTGAACCATTCCACTTAAAAAAAGGTAGATGGGCTGTGAGTGATAACTTTCCGAAGCTTTCAATTCTAAACTTGCATTTGATTATATCCTTTTGACATATTCAACT